>CM076575.1:661625965-661678843 GCA_034641835.2 Pinus albicaulis | reverse complement strand
CTGGACGACGAATTTTTGGTAAAACCTCAACGTACTTCGATCATAGAGAAATCACACTCCGAAGGCAATCCATCACCTGCCAAAGTGCAATCGAAGCACTTCTGCCCGGAGGAGGCTACATGGGAAGACGAAGGATTTGTGCATGAGGCATACCCAAAACTATTTGCTGATCTGGAATAGAACACCGAGGACGGTGTTTACTTCCAGGGGGGGAAGATGTAACAACTGAATTTGTTCCGAAACTATTTCTGTTTATTTTTGTTAAAATAAGATTATGAATTTAATTTTTATTGAGATTAACATGTAAAGGTTAATATGAAAATAAATGAACATGGTTTATTTCTATTTTGAATAAATTAATTAATTATGGAATGTTTTCGATAAAGACTGATGATAAAGTATTCCAAGATTCTAGAGTATTTAGGAAAAATAAGTTAAGGAAAGCTACCTTTTCCTCTGTGGATAAAAGGAAAATCTCGGTGAGGAAAAGGGGTTCTGTGACTTTGGAAAAAATAAGGTCACAAGGTTGAAGGGTCAGAGTTAATCCAGAGCTAGTTGGAGCAAGTGGAAACTCAACGACCTTGAATCTGGAAAAAAGAAGACTGGACTGGAGGTCTTGAGGTCTCGACCAGATTTACTGCTAATCAAAACCTACTCTTATGCATAACACAGGGGGAGATGAGGACGTAATAGCCTCTCTCAAGGTTGGGAGGACATCATCAAAAGTGTTGAGTGAGATAAATGACTAGACCTACATGAAATTAAGGATTTTAAAAATTGTAAGTGAATTATGGTTATATAAATTGATACTTCTGTAAATGACGAAAACTGAAATACTACAGTAGTAACAGTTTTCTTTAATTCTCTTCTAGATATAAATGTTATTACATGTGGGTATTAGCAGGAAAAAGGATATATGACTGACTATGTATATATATAAATGTATATAAAAGAGAAGTAACATGTTATGACTGACATAACTCTAACCTTCACTCTTGCGAACTAGAGTAGCACGCTTCTGTTTATGTGTATACTGTTTAAAAAAAGAAAGAAGGAATACAGGTATATATGCAGAATATGAAAGAATAATGAAGAGACTGTTATTTTAGTCCAGAGTAACTACCTTGGACATAACATATTGTCTCGCCATATATATTCTCATGCCATACTCGGACTAGGGTTACAATAAATAACCCTTAATTATGATGGTCCGGTCATCAAGTCTAATTAACAAATTGTAAAAGAGTAATATGAAAGAACGAAAGATTGGTAATATTTCCGATAAGCATTTTAATCAGAAAACATATTTAACAAAGATACTATCATTATACAAAATACATCATTACAAAGAAATAGTTATAATTGGACACGTATCGAGGTGCATATGACTACATAATCTTTATTCTGTTACATGAAAATACCAAAATAATTCTATTCGGGAAATGATGAAAGACAATAAAAAACACATCTAAAAGGAGTAACATATTGAATAAAAACGACAACCGAGTAAGGATATAAATGATTGTCGAAGTGAACAGTTATGCAAAAATGCACTTACAAGGCCTTCAAGGTCATAACACCATAAAATCCGAATAATATGAGGGAGATTATTACAGATAGCACAAATGTAGATTCCTTACATAATTATGTATCATAAATGCCAGTGACCAAACCAACACAAGATTTAAACAAAAGTTGAGTTAAAGCCCGGAGGGCATTGCCATTAAAGGACAAATGTAAATATACAGTGACAACCCAAGAACATTTCAAGATCATGTACCATAAGCTTCTCCCTTAATGGAGTTCATGTATTATACATTATAATTTTAACAAATGAGAAGTCGAATCCTTAAGGACACCGAAAAGACGGATGAACAAAACCCAGAAGATCTCGAAGGACCTTCATCTAAAAACTGTAGTGATAATTCGATGACTGCAATACCTGTGCAATAGGGAGATCGAATGCTTCAGTTAGGGCAAGAGTCGGAGTGGTGCGGGGCCCCTTGCAAAAAATATAGACAGGGAGTGGAATCACCATACCTGCGACCCAACATGAATAAGTCAAGAGTACGACCTTAAAATAAACAGAAAAATCCAAATCTTTAGCTCAACCACATCCGGTGGGAAGTGAGGCTTTACCTGAGAGGAAAAGAACCCGAGAATGTCGAAGTCGAGACCTAACACAGTAAACCAGAGATATGCAAACATGGTTATAAGATGACGGCTTGAACCATAAATATTTCATACAAAAATGTCGAGTTTAAAAGCCGAATATGATTAAAGAAGGAAAATAACAAAGGTTAGCCAGAAATCCCCAATACATCCCCACAGAAGGAAGAAGATTGTATATCCACTAAAAGTGCCAAAGAAGATAAGAAAAATTAATAATAACAATACATGTCACAAAGTTACAAAGTCGTTGGAGGTGCTTAAGTCGAGAGGTAATGGATAGAAGCATGGACCAATGCATGGAGGTGGAAGGCGGAATGAAATCGCAGAGTGGCAGAGTCGGAGGCAGCGAGCTTGAGTAAATGAGTGAAAAAGTTAGGGTTGAGGGAGGTTGACTACCCTAACCCTCAACTGGCCTCAATCCTGCTGTCGATTCAACCAAAAATCCAATGGAGAAAAGAACCCCAAATGTCAGCTAACCTCGTGCTAAGTGGCATGACTAGATCAGTATGGATCCAGAGTTGTACCCAGATATTAATTTACAATTGAGAATCACATGACTCAAGGTTGAAAGAAATTATTGTGTAATTTAAGTGTCGTAATTGCAAATTGATTGGTATGGATAAGTATCGTAAGTAACGTAACTCGAAAATCTAATATACCATATTCTTAGTCAGAGCTAAGCCTAAGCCTTAACTTGTATAGACTTAGTATAAAGTTAAGAAAGATATTGCATATAGGTTTGTGCCATCCACATTGTGTGATAGTTACATGTAAGTAGGTAAGTGATCGTTGATTAGTGATAGGGTTATATAATATAATTAAATACATGAATAGAGTTAATTTAAAAAAAAGATGTGTGGTAAGAGGTATAGTTAAATGAAATGGATTATCATCATATAAATAAATATGATGAGGAGTAAAGTTAAAAGTAAATATATTTTTTTTGTAATAGATGTCACAGTGTCTATTTATAAATTAAAATGTATATTTTAAACAACAAGAAATCATAATTACCCTTCAACAAATAATAAATAATTTGGTTTTAAATACTTTTATCCACACTTTTTTTTCATTTACTATCATTATAACTTTAATATCATTATAACATTTTTGAAAATACCTTAAATGTCACTAGAAATATAAAACATTTCCAAATTTCACACAACTTCCCTACATTTCTAATTAGATAAATATACTTGAAAAGTAAAGCCTCCCTCTCAACCCTTGTATGCTCATAATGTTTGCACTCTCACTCAACCCTTGTGTAATCATAATGTTTGCACTCTTTAAAAAAAATTGCACACTCTCTCAACCCTTACCCTTATGTTGATAATGTTTTCACTCTCTAACAAAAATGCACATATACATGGCTTCTAATAAAATAAAAAATAAAAATAGAATCTTGTAATCTAGGAGGAAGTAGTTTTTGTAAATTTTAATATGTAATTTTCTATATAATATTTTGTGTGGAGATTTAATCAAATTGGAAGTAGTTTTTGTAAATTTTAGTATGTAATCTGTTATGTAATATCTTGGAAATAGTTTTTGTAAATTTTTAATATGTAATTTTCTATATAATATTTTGTGTGGAGATTCAATCAAAGTGTAATATTTTAAAAGTAGAAAACAATCAAATTTCTTAAACATTCATACATCTCGAAAATAATTAACAAAAATATTTATTTATTACAATAAAAAAATAAATCTATTTTTATATAGACATAATCTCTTTTTATTCCTTGGAATACCAATTAACTTTGATAAACATACATGAATTAGTGTTTTATTTGTTCTTTCTTTCTTAATGAAACTTCTTAAAATATTTGAAATATTAAAATACAACATAAATTATTGAACATCGTAATTTAATATAACTATTGTTTTAATTTATTTTTATATGTACATAATAATAATATTTTATTATGAAAAATATTAATTTTTTAAATATAACCTAATATTGATTTTTTTAAAGAGTCAATGCACTCTCACAATTACACAAACGTAATATGGAATTGGATTTCAATGGTTTATTCTGTAAGTAGTCAAGGTTTCAAAATAATTCTACTAGTCATCCAGGTTAAAAATAAAAATAGAAAAAACAAACCAACCATTGGTGTGAAGTAATTCGTTGCATGTTATGAAACCAAAATATATGATAAATAATTATTTTATTAATTAAAGTAACGAGGATTAAAAGGGAAAAACAAAAACAAAAGAGTTTGTTATTGGGAAGAAAAGAAAAAATAGAGATTTTGGATATCATAACGATGATAATGTGAATATATATTTTCCCAGGATCTTTGTTGAGAATAAAGAGGTGCATTAGAGAAAATATTTTCATAAATTAATATAATATAATGTTACATAGAAAATAAATTATTATATATATAAATATTTTAAAAATTAGTCAATAAGGATATATTTTAAAATTATTATTTTTTTATTAAAATTAATTTTTTCATGTTTTAATTTAATAAAAATATGTGTAATTTAATCCATATTTTTTGGATATATATTTTTTAATTTTATATAAAATTGATACAGATTTTTAAAACGTATATGCATAATTTAAATAATTTCCAAAGTTTGAATGTTTTAGAATTTTTGAGACTATTAAATTTATTTATACATTTAAAAATATATTTTGAATAAAAAAAAATATAATGTCAAATTCTAATCAAAATAATCATTATAAATTAAACTAAAAACTATATTGTCAAATTCAAAGAAAAAAAATCATTATAAATTAAACATCTCCCAAAAAAACACATTTCTATAAAAATGATGTATTTCCCACCTTTAAAAAATATCACTTTTTTCAATAAGTAATTTTTAAAAACAAAAAATAAAATATCACATTTCTCATTATGTAATTTTTTAACCATAAAATGGTGTATTTCCCATATTTAAAAAAAAAAAAAAAAACACACTTTTTCCAATACGCAATTTTTAAAAATAAAAAATCTCATTTTTCGATGTATCAAAAAAAAAAAAGAAGAAGCTCTGAGAGTGCTTGCGGGTCTAGGTTGAATTTAGACGGATTAAGCCCTCCCTCCCTCTATAAATATATAATTTCTCTCCTTCGTCTAAATAGAAGATCTGCATGATTCAGACATTGTCAAGTTAATTGCCTCGTTACTCCCTCAGATATTATATCATGGCCATGGCCACGCATAGGCTTCTCATGTTGTTAACTGTGTTGGAGTTTTGGGTGCTGGCGAACCATGCAAGCGTGAATTATGGGAAAATTATCTACGCCTCCCCTCCTCCTCCGCCCTCGGTCCCATGTGTGACCTGTGATACCTGCGAGAATCCATGTACCCCCGCGGCGCCTGCATCGCCCCCGCCGCCAGCTGCATCGCCGCCTCCGCCAGCCGCATCGCCTCCTCCGCCAGCTACTGCCCAGAACGCGGAGTGTCCTCCGCCACCCAAAACCTACGTTTACCCCTACCCACCGCCTGCTCCGGTCCCACCTGCTTCACAATTCCCTTACTATCCTTTCTACACTATTTCGCGCTCAGCTCCTCTTCTTAACCCTCTATTCGCCCTCCTTTTCCTTCTCTCGCCATTCATATTCATTCTCACTTTCTGATTTTCATTGCGCACTCTCGATCTTCCCCTCCACTCCGTTATTGAGGGTTTCGGCATCGTTACGTGAAGGGTAAATCTGTGTTCAAGCTTTCGTTTGATTGCAGTTGGTTGACCGATCTGGCAATTCTGAGATCCGCCATTTATGAAGCTGCTGAAACAGTGTAATCGAACGAATATATGAATCCATGGGAAAGCATCTCCATGTTATTTTATGTTTTATTTGGCAGAATTTATAGCCTAATTTGCTTCCAATATAATGTACATTGCAAGAATATCTGCATTATGTCTATTTTACTGATCTGCATAAATGCACTTCAGGTTGTGGTCTTTACTACTTTTTCCTTCATTGCAGGTTGATGTAATTGACTCTATTTGTTACACCTAATTGCAGGTTGATTTAATTGTTTTTTTTAAATAGTTTATTTGATATTTTAATGTTTATTTGACTAAAAGTAATTTAGTTATAGTATTTAAGATATAATTAAAGTGAGAAATTGAACCAATAACTTTACATCAACTTCATATTCTTTATATCTGATTTTATAATATCCAAAATCAATAAGTTAAGGATTCTGACTCATAGCTGGCCATACCATTGCAGTTTTCACATTTCAATGAACAGACAGGATTGGCTTATCTCATTGTATTATTTCATAAAGGCAAGCACTTTAACCATAACTATATTATTTCTGAACTAATTCTTATACTTATGAACTAATTTGGCCATTGCGAATGTGATATTATTTTCAATGCTTTTGTTTATATATTTCTATCATTTACAATCTTCTAACTTTTGCTTACAGTCGGATTCCTTTTTGTGTTTTAAATGTTTGAATATTTATTTATTTATTTATTATGGTGGTTAATATAATTTAGTAGATTGTGAATGAAATCTCATTTACAGTCTTCTCACCTTTGATTAGATTCGGATTCCTTTTTGTGTTCTAAATGTTGTTTGATGGTTATTCTACTTTAGTAGTTTGTTATTCTATAAACTGGAAATCTCATGCATTACTTTGTTATCTCGGATGGTTAGCTAATGTTGTATAATTATGATAGTTCTCCTTTATCATTTTCTGTAGATATGGAAGCGTTTCATGCATTATTTTGGTAGATTCTCGGGTAGTTAGCTAATATTGCATAATTAAGATGGTTCTTTTTATCATTTTAGGTAGGTATGGAGGCGTGTTTTGATCTTTTACTTGTCATTTATTCACTTCATTCATGGTTTACTAAAGTTTATGTAGTTGTACATTTTCGTCCTCATTTGTATCTAAGAATGCAAGAATTGCATAGATAAGTCTTGGAATGATAGTGTTTAGTTATCATAGTGTTGTCTTTAGTTCTTGGCAATTCAAAAGTGCAAGATTTGAACTTAGTGACATTATTCATATTGATCTTGTAGTTTTTTATTGTTATTCCAGGTCATAGATTCATGTTTTTTCACTCTTCAATTTCTTGAACCATGTTTTTATGTTTTTCTCTATCCATTATGAAAATGAATATGTTCTACAACTTGGGTATTTATTTACATGCAATAATTTTAACTTAGGATTCTCTACCAAGTTTCCCTACAGTTTTATCAAAAGAAAATGTATCTAGGTAGTGATTTTATGTCAATTGGAAGGCACAGATTCACCTAGGGGTGAATGCATGAAGACGGGTTACATTTTCGGGCCAAATGTGACAATGAAATTTCAATTGTAATTTTATAAAATTGAAACCCTCAAAATTCATATAAGCATTGTGAATTTTGATTCGGAGTAAAAATACAATTTGTGGAGAATTATGTTGTTGTCCTAATGATAATTTTTGCAAAAAAATTTAGTGTCGTATAGTATGTCAATTTTCTATTAAATGAAATACTTGTTGTTGCAAATTTTCGCACGTCTTAAGAGGTATGTGTGTGCTCACATAGCACAACTTAGTCTAAAATGTGTGTGTATGTGTCTATATATAGATATATATATATATATATAAAAGCATAATCTACACGGAGAAAAACTAAGTTTTTCATATTAATTTTTTTTTAATGCAAAATTATATTTTTAATTATTTTTCAAAATCAGTGAAGTAATATTTCAATTGCATTTGGCAGACATGTGTTCATGTAAGATTTTTTGCAACCGTTTAAATAAATTGAAAAATCAAGAGTACCCATTTGAAGAGGACTTGTAAACGAAGATAGTGGTATTTTTTGAAATCTTTTCGTTATGTATATTTTATGTTATTGATTTTTTACTCAACCCCTTTGAAACTGTCCAAAAAAATTTCAAGGGTTACGTTTAAAAGAAATTAGATGAAAAATAAAATATGAATTCAAAAGTGTTGAACTGATATGCCATTGGAAAAATCATTCTTTCACAAATCCAACATGATCAGGGAGCTAAAACTCTATTTTTTAAGGTTCTCATTAGCTCAATCGAGTGTTTATGGTGAAAATTAAAATAGCTCGATCCCCTGATGTGGTTAAGAAATGACTCGATCGATCCCTAACCTCGACTTACAGAAGAGCTCGATTGAGCGCTTTTTTTAATGCTCAATCGAGCAATATTTAATCCCTCAAATAGCTCATTCGAGGACCTTAATATTTCTCGATCAAGCCCTTAAAAAGGCTCAATCGAGCTATTTTTTTCACCCATAGCACACCCTCCCTTGCCAAAAAGTGTGACCCAACGCCATGCATAGACCCCTAGTCCAACCTCTTCATGTGGAAAATGCCCTTATGTGAAGGAAGTTTTTGGAGTGATAATGGAAGTCTTTGATGGCCCAATGTCCATTGGGTCTATATATTATGATTCTTCCCATTCTTCCATATTTTCCTCTTGGTTTTTAAGTTTCTCTTCTTCTTCTCATTTCAAATTTTATTCTTCTTTTATTATTATTATTTTTTGTTCTTTCTTCTTCTTCTGCATTTCATTTTCCTCTTACTTCTTATTTTCTATTTATGCTTGTTAAAGCCTAAGTGATTCAACCTTTTTCTTTTATCTTCCTCTTGTTCATTTTGAAGCCTTAAATCTTTAACCTATTTCTATAATATTTTATTTCCAACTATTGATTTGGTTGTAGCCTCCTTTTCAACCATTTCTTTTTCGAAGTGATCATTTCCTGGTGAAAAGTATTTTATAATAAGATATTACACTCCTTTGAAGTTCCTCTTCTGACCATACCACATTTCGGACGACCGCCTATATTTGTAAATTTTGTAGTGCTAATTGATGATGTCTAGTGGGTGATGCCTTTGGAACCTTTATTTCCCATATGCAAAGATCCTAGGGCCTCTGCTTTTTTCAATTTCTTCCTTGTTGTCTTTAAATTGTATGATCCCACATAGAAGGGTAGTGGGGTCAGAGGTAACTTCTTGTCTCATGCTAAGTCTACTCCAACTCCATGTACCAATATGTTATACACAACCTATTGTAGAGGAAGCTTGTCTAGTATAAATTTTGGGAGTAATTGAGGAGCTTTTTGTGGCAATCCTCTGCTTTTGAAATAATTAGTATTGTTTATTCTAGATTTAAGTATGTTGGTTTGGATGGTAATTCCATAACTTGTTTAAATGAACAATATGAAAGTGGTTATGAAATAAATAATTTTATTTATAAATAATTGGAGTGGAAAAATTACTTGGAAAGAGAAACTTGAGCGAAGAGATAATTTCCAATCTCAATCTTAGATAAGATTCAGATACATCTTCCATGGGAAACAAATGTTTCCAAAATATTAGAATTTAACGGATGAGATAAACATATCCATAAAATATTATAGCTGGAGAAAGACGCTAGTATATGGAAGTATAAAGCACTGTTGGAGAGAAAAGAATGCTTTAACAACAAAAATCCTTCCATAAAAGTGGGACGCCACTAATAATAAAAATAAATTATGGAAGAAAATGTGTAAATATACCTATGAAGAAGATGAAGGGGATTTTGGAGCTCTGAGGGATCTTACTAAAAATTACCCTTGGCTCGGGGGGAACTAGTGGTCAGTTCATGGTTAGGTGTCTAGTGGGCTCTTCCAGCGGTTTTGCATGATTTTGGTTAGAAATTCTTCATGCCCAATTTTGTTGGTTAAATATGCGTACTGTGTAGAGATATGGATCGAAATTATCAAAAGTATCTGTGTATTTCAATTTTATTGTAGCGTAAATGGCCAAAGAAAAGTAGTATTTATACTATTCAAATGTATGTGGTGTAGTCATAGGAAAAGTATTTCCACATTATTTGGCAGAGATATAAATTTTAATTGATAGTATGGTTATTTAATTATAATTTAGGATCTATACTACGAAGGTGATTTTTGAAGATAATTGAAATGACTTGTTGCTTGTATTATCGCTATTATGGACTATGGACAAAGTAAATAGTTAAACTATGAGACTAAAATTTGTATATAAAACCAAAGAAAGAAGAAATTTCAACCAAAAGGATGAATCCTTTCCTTTCAGGGTTGAAGGGAAACTAGAGGCCTATGCCTAGAATCTTGGCACAACTGAAATAACCCTACAAACGTTAAATCCCATAATAAAAGCTAGAGAACAAAAAATAATTAACGTAATAGAAAAAAGGCTTGAAAACATGGGAACTACGACCAATTCCGAAGGGGGTACTAGGTAACATAAAAATTATACATGTGAATAAGGGACGAGTATGTGTGTTGCTGAAGATCCCTAGATGAAGGGACAAAAAATTTGATTACCTTTCTTGTTAAAATAAAGTCCTGCATGATGATAAGAAGAAGGGGATTAATTTTGTGCTTAAACTCATAAGGTTTAGGAGTATCAAAAAATAAATATCATTTAAGAAATGCATATAGGAACTACTAGATAAAAACCATGCTTGAAACATTTAGTCCACGAACCCATTACAATAGCATAAATTGCACCAGAAAAGGGAAACAATGTACTTGGCAAGAATCACAGAGAAAATTTGAATAAATTAGAAGAAAATAATTTTCAAGCCATCTGTTATATATTGAAAGCCCTACATCAATGTTTCTCTCTATAGTAATAACAGTGGAAATGGGGACACCTCGAAACAGGGTTGCACGTCGAATGTGAGCATAGCTAGAACAAATTTGCACCAGGATTCCCCTGCAGACTACCAACACCTCTAACGCATAAAGAACCATAATAATTGACTCTATGAGGCCATCAGACACCTGGAGCATCAAAAAATGTGGTGAAATACCACATTGTTTCTAGGAAAAATGGGTTAGGGTTTGGAGGGATTGACCCCAACCATTGATTCATATGCTACCCATCTCCACCGTAGAACAATTCCCAAGAGTCACCTGCTCTCCACGTGAAGTAGGTGAATGTGGAATCATAATACCAACAAAATTTGTTTCCTAAGTGTCACTGCACCAAGAGACATGAAAAAGAATGTGAATGAAATTAAATGCGAGGAGATGTCCAAGGTTAGGGGGCATATCCCAGTGAATAATATGTTGGTAGTACAAAAGCTAACATAAAGGATGTCATAACTACCAAGCCAAACATGGAATACTTTAACCTCTACATTGTAGGCTTTATCATAATGCTAGAGAAATAAAAATAACAATCGATACCATATAAAACCTATATTAATGAAGTCACTAGGAAAAAGATGTGGTAGAGGGTCACAATACATAGAGAGAAACAAAATGTAAGGTAATTATATTGAAGACATTCCTTATTAATCCTTAAATAAATATTTCTGATATGATAGTAGTGATTTTGACAAAATTTTGTTTCACCATATGCATATTACCATTAAGTATAGTAGGAATGTTCTCCAAAATAAGAAATATGATTAAAAAAAAAGTTGAGTGGATGAAATAAGATATGTGACATATGGTATCGGAGCCTAAGTTCACCAGTTCCCTTAATGATTCACCACCGAAACGTAAATATTAAACATTATTGTATGATTGATAGGATGTTGAGGTATCAAATAAAATAAAATAACAATTGATTGTCTGAGTTTTGAGGTAAATAATCCATAAATACACTCATTGCAAAATGGCTGAGGAAGAAGTATCCATTACTACGTGGGAAGATTTGTATGTTTAATTGGGTGACGGGGCCACCCTAACGACTAACCAGTTCATGGATGTCATTCAAAAAATTTAGCAGGAATTGGCATATTTAAGAAGCAACAATGTGCGTTTGTTAAGGGCCAGTGAAGAATAAAAGAAGATGATTAGGGGATTGACAGAAAACTCAAGCCAAAAAATGGTGGAACCTGAGATACTGAAAGAAAATGAAAAAGACACAGAATCAGATGAGATGAAACTTGAACCATTACAAAGCTAGCATCAAAACAAAAGTAGTGAAATCATCGAAGCATAAATCCAAGCAAAGTGAAAATCTCGCAAAATAAAGAGGTTAAAGAAATTTAAGGCATGATATTAACAAAATTCATATGGAGAGCCCCATAATTTTTGTGTAAAATTAATGGGGTTGTTGTGGCCACAACAATTGGCCATGCATTGGAGTGAAGCTACTTTATCTCTATTTTAGAATAATAGGCTTAAATTTACCAAAGATCAAAATAAAGGATTTCAAGAATTTATCGCCGTTATGTCATTCCTAAGGGTCACATATAAGATAAATCAAGGTAAAATAATATCTTAAAGATGAAAGTACTTGAATTCGCAGTTCTAAGTCAATGAATCAAAATATAGGGAATAATTATTATTTTTAACATTATATCTACTATTAGATATAAAATATAGTTGGGATGCCTTTTAAAGATTAGTATGCATCTATTAAATATATAATTAGCTATCTTTTCCTAAAATTTATGTGTTTACAAAAGTCTTGTTCAGTACCCCGACGAAGATGTCTCGATACCATGTATGCATTGACTCACTACCAGTGAGCCTATTTAGTACCCCGACGGGTTTGCATGCAATCCCCAAACATATGTGCTTTCAATTCTCTTATACCAGCCTTTTGATTAGCATATTTAAAGAATTTCTTTTAGAAATTGGGTGAAGAGAGAAGGGTGGCACAAGAGGATTTATATTTAAAGATATAGATGCAGTACTAGTTAGATTTAACGCCACTGACCTTGTATTTTCCTACCAAAGTATAGGTTTTAAATGTGGAGGGATTACAAAGAAATACAAAGAAAAGGTTGTAAACAATTTGTTCCTTCATAAATGTGAACTTATACTACTTGAATCAAATCTCAATGTCCCCCATAAAATATGGTGGATGTACAAGAAAGTGAAAACTTGGTATGGATGACCTTAGATAAATGAAATCCTATTAAAAAAATAGAGTACAAATTTTTCGCGTCAACCAACTTATGTTGCGTATGAAAATTTCCCCCATATATATTGTGGGAATATCACAAAAATCCAATCCAAATCAAAAGTGAAATCAAAACTTACAAAGAATGCAAAAGAAGAAAGAACATGCAAACTCAAAAGAAAAGGAAAATGAAAAATCCTTGATTGAAAGAGAACACCAACAACACCACTTATAAAAATATGTCTCAATAAAAGAGCGAATATGAGAAAATCATTTGTGTTTCTCTTAAGTTGAGATGTTGATAAGTTTTCGTACAAATTTTTAATTGATCAGGATTTTATTTAAAAGGTAATCTTACAACTAGAGGGAAGCCATGGATAAAATATGAAATTGCATCAAATGTCTCTTGTTTAACAAGTATCTTGTTTTAAAATAAATCATGAAAAATAAAGAACAAGATACAAAATGAAAACAAGGTAAAGTAATGAGACTCCCCGATGTCACTTACTTGCAATTTAATCATCATCACAACTTATTTAAGCCAGAAGAGATGCAAAGTAAATTGAATTAATTTTTAGCAATTTGGGGAGAAACATCAAACCTTCAGTGTAACTAGAGAGGACCTATAAAAAAAAACCTGAAATTATAAAATACTAAAACAAAACTGAAACTAAAATCAGGAGGAATTAAAATAATAAAATATGAAAATAAGCATGTGAAATTACATTGAAGAATATCATTAGGATTTATCTTATAGATCTCGATTTCCTCCAAATTCATATTTTGAAGAAGAAGCTCCATTTTATGATTAAGATCAAAAAGAAAAAATAATTTGTAACTCTATAAAAGTTCATATTCCTATGATCATCAAAATTATTGAATCTACACTACAGTGAGCATTAAGCCAGAAAGGAATAATTCATGCTCAAGAAATAGGGAATAAATAAATATCATCATAAATAAGAATGATAACAGTGATATTATTCCAAAATGTACTTCAATTTTTATTGCAGTTGCAATTATCCTCTTTTTCACTTATGATTTGAATCATGTTCTTTGTATGTTCAGGCTAAAGGAAGGAATTATGATTTTAAATTAACCCCAAAAAAATTCTTAAAATCCCGTGGAATTAGGCCAAAGTCTCAACCTATGATATTGATATATATATATATATATATATATATATATATATATATATATATATATATATATATATATATATATATATATATATATATATATATATATATATATATATGGAGAGGTATTTTACCATTTCATAGTGGGCATTAGAGTGGAGAAGTATATATATAATAAAATCATAAGAGAATCCCAAACCCAATATAAATTGACTCCCAACCATATTACCTTTGTATCAATGTTGACAGATAGGAGATTGCAAAATGGCACGGTGATGTGTGAATGGAGAGGACCCATATAAAAATTGTAGTGGATGACCATGTCACCCTGATTATAGGCAAACTTATCGATTAACCACGTAAATATGATAGCTTTGCAAGGGTGACAAGTGGTAAGATTTGATTTGAATCGAGCAGTGAGTTAGCAACTATCGTGGTTGTTTACATCAATGCTAAGGAAATCGTCAAAGTGACTGGATCTAGGGTGATGTTGAGGATAAATGGGCATGTTGAAATGGGAATAAATGTGAGTGTATATTAATGCCACATGGGTGATCCATGTCATCCCTGAAGCGAGATCTTGGAAGGAACATGAGTGTGTGTTAGAAGTTCTGGGGAAGTGGAATCTAGGATTATGTAGAAGGAGAGAGGTATGGTTTCCCAATAGGATAACTAGATCAGAAGTATGAGTGGGGCCTACAAGAAAATATTCCATGTTGATCCACCCCAGGAGTCTATCCCCTACTATTTTGAATGGAAGGGAATATGAAACCTCAAGTGAAATTTGTTTCATACTGACATGGAATAGAGAAGGGACCCATAAAGAATGAGGTTAACAAATCGTAGGGGTGGGAAAAACGTGGATGGAGATAAATGGATGTTATAGAGAAATCTATAGAAGGGGAGCTAAACAAATTTCAAGGATTATTTTTAAAATAAATTATATGAAAAATAAAATATGAATTCAAAAGTGTCAAACTAATATGCCATTGGATAAATGATTCTTTCACAAATCCAACATGATTAACTCTACCACTCAAGGACAAATTTTGTCCTAAGTCCACTAGGCTACAAAATGGCGTTACAGAGAAATCTATAGAAGGGGAGCTAAAACTCTATTGTTTTAGGTTCTCATTATCTCGATCGAGTTTTTAGGGTAAAAATTCAAATAGCTTTATCGATCCCTTAATGTGGTTAAGAAATGGCTCGATCGAGCCCCTAACCTCGACTTACACAAGAGCTCAATTGATTGTTTTTTTTAATGTTCAAACGAGAAATCTGTAATCCCTCAAATAGCTCGATCGAGGTTTAAATATTGCTCTATTAAGCCCTTAAAAAGACTCGATTGAGCTAGTTGTTTCACCCATATCACACCCTCACTTGCAAAAAAGTGTAACCCAATGCCATGCATAGGCCCCTAGTCCAACCTCTCCATGTGGAAAATGCCCTTATGTGAAGGAAGTTTTTGGAGTGATAATGGAAGTCTTTTATTGCCCAATGTCCATTGGGTCTATATATTATGGTTCTTCCCATTCTTCCATATTTTCCTCTTGTTTTTTAAGTCTCTCTTCTTCTTGTCATTTCAAATTTTATTCTTATTTTATTATTCTTATTTTTTGTTCTTCCTTCTCCTTCTTCATTTCATTTTCCTCTTACTTTATATTTTCTACTTCTTCTTGTTAAAGCCTAAGTGCTTCAACCTTTGTCTTTTATCTTCCTCTTGTTCCTTTTGAAGCCTTAATACTTTAACCTATTTCTCTAATATTTTCTTTTCAGTTATTGATTTGGTTGTAGCCTCCTTTTCAATCCTTTCTTTTGTTAAGTGATCATTTCATGGCTTGTACTTTTAATGCCTAGATCCACCTCCCATTTTGAAAAATATTTTATCGTAAGATATTACACTCCTATGAAGTTCCTCTTCTGACCATACCTCATTTTGGATGACCACCTATATTTTTATATTTTGTAGTTCTAATTGATGATGTCTAGTGGGTGATGCCTTTGGAACCTTTATTTCCCATATGGAAAGATCCTAGGGTCTTTTCTTTTTTTATTTCTTCCTTGTTGTGTTTAAATTGTATCATCCCATATATAAGGGTAGTGGGGTTAGAGGTAAATTCTTGTCTCATGCTAAGGCTACTCCAACTCCATGTACCAATATGTTATACCCAACCTATTGTAGAGGAAGTTTGTCTAGTATAAATTTTGGGAGTAATTGAGGAGCTTTTTGTGACATTCCTCTGCTTTTGAAATAACTAGTATTGTTTTTTCTAGATTTAAGTATGTTGGTTTGGATGGTAATTCCATAGCTTGTGTAAATGAACCATATGCAAGTAGTTATGAAATAAATAATTTTATTTATAAATAATTGGAGTGGAAAAATTACTTGGAAAGAGAAACTTGAGAGAAGAGATAATTTCCAATCTCAATCTTTGATAAGATTCAGATAAATCTTCCATGGGAAACAATTTTTTCCAAAATATTGGAATTTAATGGATGAGATAAAAAGATCCATAAAATATTCTAGCTGGAGAAAGACAGTAATATATGGAAGGATAAAGCACTGCTGGAGAGAAAAGAATGCTTTAAAAACAAAAATCCTTCCATAAAAGCAAGACACCGCTAATAAGTAAAATAAATCATGGAAGAAAAGGTATAAATATACCTATGAAGAAAATTAAGGGGATTTTGGAGCTTTGAGGGATCTTACTGAAAATTACTCTTGGCTTGGGGCAACTAGTGGTCAGTTCATGGTTGGGTGTCTAGTGGTCTCTTCCAGGGGTTTTTGCAATATTTTGGTTAGAAATTATTCATGCTCAATTTTGTTGGTTAAATATGCGTACTGTGTAGACATATGGATCGAAATTATCAAAAGTATCTGTGTATTTCAAATTTACTGTAATAAATGGCCAAAGAAAAGTATTATTTATAGAAGTAAAATGTATGTGGTGTAGTCTCAGGAAATGTATTTCCACATTATTTGGCAGAGATATAAATATTAATTGATAGTATGGTTATTTCATTATAATTTAGGATGTATACTAGGAAGGTGATATTTGAAGATAATCGAAATTACTTGTTTCTCGTATTATCGCTATTATGGACTCTAGACAAAGTAAATAATTAAACTAGGAGAATTAAATTTGTATATAAAACCAAAGAAATAAGAAATTTCAACCCAAAGGATGAATCCTTACCTTTTAGGGTTGAAGGGAAACTAGAGGCCTATGCCTAGAATCCCGGCACAACTAAAATAACCCTACAAACGTTAAACCCTATAATAAGCCCTATAGAACCGAAAATAATTAATGTAATAGAACAAAGGCTCAAAAACATGGGAACTACGACCAATTCCGAAGGGGAACTAGGAAACATAACCATTATATGTGTGAATAAGGGAACGAGTATGTGTGTTTCCGAATATCCCCTGAGGAAGGGACAAAAAACTTGATTGTCTTTCTTGTTAAAATAAAACCCTGCATGTCAAAAAGAAGAAGGGGATTAATATTTTTCTTAAATTCATAAGGTTTAGGAGGATAAAAAAATAAACATCATTTAAGAAATGCATACAGGAACTACCAGAGAAAAGCCATGCTTGAAACATTTAGTCCACGAACCTAATATTACAATAGCAGAAATTGCACCAGAAAAGGGAAACGATGTACATGGGAACATTCACAGTGAAAACTTGAATAAATTAGTAGACAAAAATTTTCCAGCCATCTTTTATATATTGTAAACCCTACATCAGTGTTGCTATGTAGTAATAATAGTGGAAATGGTGATACCTATACATAGGGTTACATGTCGAATGTGAGCACACCTGGAACAAATTGACACCAGGATTCCCCTGAAGACTGCCAACACCTCTAACGCATCAAGAACCATAATAAATGAATCTATGAGGCCATCCGACACTTGGAGCAGCAAAAAATGTGGCGAAATACTACACTATTTCCAGGAAAAATGAGTTAGGGTTTGGAGGGATTGACCCAAAGCGTTGATGCATATACTACCTATCTCCACCATAGAACAATGCCCGAGAGTCACCCGCTCTCCATGTGAAGTAGGTGAACGTGCCATCATAATACTAGCACAATTTGTTTCCCAAGCGTGACTGCACCGAGAGACATGAAAAACAATGTGAATGAAATTAAATGCGAGGAGATATCCAAGGTTAGGGGGCATATCCCAACGAATAATATATTGGCAGTATGCAAGTTAACATAAAGGATGTCATAATTACCAAGGTAAAACTATAACCAAGCCAAACATGGAATTATTTAACCTCTACATTGCAGGTGTAGAAAATATCTAACACAACTATAATACCATGTAGAAATTATATCAATGGACTCAATCCAATCATGCAATGTACTAAAGCAAGATACTGAATCCTTCTACAAAATATGTGGAATATAAATCACGATCGCTTAATCACATGCAAGTAAGAGAAAGAAGTAAATCAATACACAATACCAGATATTCCCGGGGAAAGAAACTGCTCAAAATCCCTCCATATTTATTGTATAATCAACCAAGGAATCATGAAACAATACAATGTATTTGTGATCACCACAGCCTCATACACTCTACCAATTGCTTCATAGTGATCTAGGAAAAATTGGACAAATACATAGCCAATTATTAGCCTACCCTTAACCTACCCTGCTTGCGCAATCCCTAGAGAATTAAACCCCTATTAAATAGGAAATTCAACCTTCCTTGATTGCGCAATTCATCATGGGCTTCCCATGGTTTTATAATTGCACTTGGGCAGTTTACCTAAAATACATCTGATAGTTTAATAGCCTTGAGCCTTTGTCTCAACTGGGTATCCACCAGAATTAGCATGCATGTAGCTATAAATAGTGAATCATCAGTTACTTGGTAGATCACTACTGGTGAATTAAATATATTTTAATTCACTTGATCTTCCACTAGCTCATCAAATAGTTAGAACTAGTTAAATTGATTTTAACTCAATTATTGTGAGTTAACTGATCCCACCCACACTACACTAGTGCTACAACTACAACTGGACCCCAATAATAATAGAATCACTCTACATGCCTATCCTTAGACCTTCAACTCTAAATTTTTGAGCTAACTAAGTCTATCACACTTAGTTAACTATTACATGTTGTTATGAGATAAGATTACAATTAATTTTCCAATGTATTTAAAATTTGGTTTGCACACTAATGTGTCGCTAGGATCCATCACTGTGTGACCTGTGATCCCACACTAGTGTGTGTGTTGTTTCTAGATGCCAATTTCACTGTTTTTTGTTGCAAATTTCAACAGTAGGCTTTATCGTAATGCTAGAGAAATACAAATAGCAATTGATACCATATCAAACATATATTAGTGAAGTCACTAGGAATAAGATGTGGTAGAGGGTCACAATACATAGTGTAAAACAAAATGTAAGGTAATTATATTGAATACATTCCTTAGTAATCCTTAAAGAAATATTTCTGATATGATGGTGGTGTTTTTAACAAATTTTTCTTTCACCATATGCATATTACCATTAAGTATAGTTGGAATGTTCTCCAAAATAAGAAATATGATTAAAAAAAATTGAGTGGATGAAATAAGAGATATGACAGACGGTATCAGAGCCCAAGTTCACCATTGGGCCCTTTATGATTCACCACCAAAACGTAAATATTAAACATAAATGTATGATTGATAGGATGTTGAGGTAAAAAAAAACTAACAATTGATTTTCTGAATTTTGAGGTAAATAATCCAGAAATACGCTCACCACAAAATGGCTGAGGAAGCACCATCCATTACTATATGGGGATATTTGTATGTTGAATTGGGTGACAATGCCACCCCAAAAGCTAACCAGTTCATGGATGTCATCCGAAATATTCAGCAGGAATTGGCATATTTAAGAAGCAGCAATGAGCGCCAGTGAAGAACAAAAGAAGATGATTAGGGAATTGACAGAAAAGTCAAGCCAGAAAATGGTGGAACCTAAGATACTGAAAGAAAATGAAAAAATCATAGAATCAGAAAAATAAGGAATTAAGGGGGAGATTGATAAAACATATTCCAGAAAGCATAAGAGAAGGAAACAAACAGAGCTACAAGGGGAATTCTAGAAAATCAAGCCCGCTACTTTTGATGGGGAAAAGGAGGAAGACATGGAAACTTGGTTACTTAATATGACTAAATACTTTCAAGTTTACGATTATGAGAGAAAATTGTAGGAAATATTGGTCATTTACCAGCTACAAGGTAAAGCTTCCGTCTGGTGGGAAGAGGCAAAGGATGTACATTTTCTTGAGGAAAAGACAATATCTTGGGAGGAGTTCCTCAAAATAGTTTAAAAATAGATATTCAAGTGAACAATATTATGATGATTGTGCCAAGGAATTATATGAATTAAGGTTAGGACAACTCATGATGGATTATTTTGTAGCAAAGTTTACCAATTTGTTGCAGTATGTACCTTACATTAAAGAAGAAAAGGCTAAGGTGCAACAGTTTGTGAATTGTTTTCCTATTGTCTACAAGGAACAAATTGAGTTCTAAAATCCGAAAACAATGGATGAAGCGGGAAAGAAGGCAAAATTGTGTTATGAACAGTTCAAAAATAAGGATGAAGGCCCTAAATTTTGGAAAAATAAGGATAGAACCAAATCTGCAGTGGGAGCTAAGTGACCAAAACCAGGATATCTTAAAAACTTTGGTAAGGACCATCAAAGGAAAAATTTTAGTGAGGTTTCTGGGAATTATCCAACACACTCTCAAGTGGGGTCAAATCCCATGGACCTAAACGCTAAAAGGAGTAATGGGGACAAAGAAAAAAGTATCACTGAAATGTTGGGGATGTGGCGAACCTCATCTTCTGAGGGACTATCCGTAAAATCCCAGATTTGTACCAAATATACAAGTTTTCCATGAAGCCACTATTGTGAATGACATCACTAGGAATATTATGATAATAAGAGAAACCTTAGAGGATAGAAAACAAGAGCATTAATCTACAACTATTGAAATATAAGGTACTCTTTCCAATCAACCTGTTTTTGTTTTAATTGATCCTGGGTCTAGTTTAAGTTATATTGGAACACAGATGGTGGAAAAGGGTAATCTTAAAATTGAAAAATATAGATTTTCCTGGCTGGTACAATTAGCAAAAGGAACTGAGAGAAGAGTAACCATCCATGTAAGACAATTTGATCTTAATTTAAATGGATATTTAACGGTAGTGAATTTAAATGTACTTCCTCTTTGATCCTATGAAATATTAATTGGAATGGATTGGTTGGAATGACAGAGAGCCATTGTAAACTGCCTAGAAAAAAAAACGACTTGTGTGAATCAACAAGGACAAACCCAAACAATTCGGGGGGTGCCAAACCTATATCAATTAGAAAAAATACATGTTTACAAATGAAAAAGAATGCATGAAAGGGGTGATAGTTACTTATGGTCCATGTAGAAGCGAGTGCACATAAAGATAAAGAACCAAACTTAAATACCTTACCAATTATTAAGGATTTCCAAGATGTTTTTCCAGAGGAGATTCCCAGGTTATCACCTCATAGAGATATATATTTTTCCATTGAATTGGTACTTGGTGCAGCCCCAGTGTCTAGATCACCTTACGAGATGAGCTCACCTGAATTATTAGAGCTAAAAATGTAGTTGGAGGAGATGTTATATAAAGGCTACATTAGGCATATTGTGTCACCGTGGGGGGCACCTGTGTTATTTGTGAAAAATAAGGATTGCAAATTTAGAATTTTCATTGATTATCGCCATCTAAATAAGTTAACCATCAAGAATAAATACCCACTACCTCATATTGATGACTTGTTCGACCGGGTAAGAGAAGCAACCCTTTTTTTAAAAATTAACTTAAGGGCATGATATCATTAGTTAAGAACCAGAAGGGAAGATATTCATAAAACAACCTTTAGGACTAGGTATGGACACAACGAGTTTGTAGTGTTACCATTTGGTCTTACGAATGCCCTGAAAACATTTATGTGCTTAGTGAACAATATACTCAGCAAGTATTTAAATAAATTTGTGATGGCATTTATTGACAATGTTAGTGTCCAAATGTTCAGTGATCAAATATACTCTTTTAGGTTAACTTAGTAGTGGTCTTAGGTAAAAATTTTGTGTTTTCAAGTCATTTTCAAATAAAATTTTGTTCACTGAATGTGTCTAGGTATAAAATCTTACTCCATTCACTCCATTCATGGTCATCATCATTTCAGAGGTCATGTCATTCATCAATCATCTAGGGCCTGAGGTCATTCACCACACCTTCATCCAACGTTAGAAGTTTTTGTCTTTTGTTTCGCCACCATAGGAGTCAATTATGTCATGAAAGAGGGGGAAGAAAAACTCATTTTCACAATAAAAGTCATTTGCATAGGGAGTTAACAAAGATAGGGAAATAAGCGAAGGCAATTTTTCCTTCCTCAAATAAAGTGTGTTTCTTTATTAAAGTTTTTCAAAAAGAGAAATTTATTCAAAAGAGCTTGTGATTTCATTATAAGACAAAAAGCACATTTTGGCATTATTATAAAAAGAAAAAGAGGATTATTCAACTCATTTTATCCTTTCATGTTTGATAGAGCTCCTCTCTTCTCACCATCATACTCCACAACTGCCAAGGGTTGAAGAAAAACAAGAAATTTGTGCCAAAATTTCTCCTGCTATGCTTCTAGAGGTGATGCGCTACATTTTTGGCAAGCGCTACGGTTTTGGAATGTGAGTTTAAAATCACTTCTCCAAGCTTCAAAACACTTGCACAAGGGTTCATACACCTCCTAAATAGCAAGTGAACACCCTCCATACCTCTCTCAAGTCAAGATTCATCATCAAATGAGTGGTTTCCTTCATTAGGTCTAATTCCATCCCTTTGAACCAGATTTCTCCATGGTAGGAATTGAGTTCACCATATCAGTAGATGTCATTGCTTTAGCAACAAGTATCTCGAACCATGGAGAAATATGGGTCAAAGGGATGGAATTAGACCTTGAGAACTACAAAATTTTCTTGAAACCTCATTGCAAAGATGATACTGAGCATATCTTCCCTTTCAAGAATTTACTTGATAAATATTCCCCTTTGATGAAGCTAATTATGAAATATTTTACATGTGAAGGGGGATTCTAAAGGTTGTACAAGTACCATGTCAGGTTATTGATGAACTTCACTACTACTAAGCCACTTAATTTCCCTAACTATCTGTTCAGAATTTTGATCAAGATGACTAAAAAGGTACAGAGAAAAGGTAAAAATCATCACCCTTGTTTGTTTCACCATGGCTTGGTCAAGATTGTTGTTTTGAATCATCTCTTAGAAATCAATATGTATTTGGAGAATTTCATGGAGAAATTTGCATCAACGCCTACTAATATCCCACTTATCATCCACAACACAACAACAAGAGGCTGGCTCTTCAAGTAGGCAGGCAGAGGTTCCAAATGCACCTAGGGTTGAGATCACTCAAAACTATGAGAAATATAAGAGGATGGTTTTTTCTCCTAAGAACATCAAAAGTGCAGTTGCACCTGATACCACAACTGAACAAAGACAAACAATAGAGTAGCCACCTAGTCATGATAGTGAGCCACTCATGCATGAGGATGAGTCACCATTGCAGCAGCGTGAAGTACAAGTGCCCATGGAGGTTGACATGGTAGAGCAGGTAAAGGACAAGACAATTGAGAATATTATAAGAGAAAAAGATGCAGAGATAGTAGAGTTAAGGGACAACCTCTCAAAAGGAAAACTTCTTGATTACCTTCCTAGAGCAAGAAATATGCAGCTGAAGGTAAAAAAAAATCCTCCAAAGCAAACCAAAGGCTAGCATTGAGGTAGACAAGGGTAAAGGAAAGGAAGTGGTGGATGTTGAGCAGCTAGAATACACAGAGGTTGAAGAAAATCCAAGGAGACCAAGAAAAATGAGTCTCAAGAGGGCACTTGAGCAACAAAGAGAATCATCTCCTCCATCAGATCAATTAACCTTTGATAAGTTAATAGCTGCTGAAATAAATCAAGATAGAGAATTTTGGCTTGATAGGGTAAATATTAATCAATTTAACCTTTGAAATCAAACCTAAACCCTATACCTAGTTCCCTGACTATCATTCATATCTAGTAAAAACTTCAAACAAACAAAACCCTAATCTACTAAGCATCATAACTAGCCTAAGATCATTATATATAACTAGTCATCTCATTGGCTGCAAAGTGACATTGAGAGAGCCCTCTCTGGTTTTGGTAGGGTTAGCTACCTGACCTAAAGGTTGGTTTGTTGTTACCTCCTTTATTTCCATTCTCAGCGTTAAGAAACGGGGGGAGTGATAACATACGAAATTATGGTATATTCCATAAATGAAGAATAACATAAGGAACATTTAAAATTGGTGTTGCAAACTTTAAGGGAAAATAAATTGTATGCCAAATTCAGTTAGTGTGAGTTTTACAAAACCAGAATACAATACTTGGGGCATGTCATCTCTAGGGAAGGATTAGAAATGGATCCTGAAAAGGTTTAGGCCATGGTTAATTGGCCCATACCAAAGTATGTGTTTGTTGTTCGATCATTTATGGGACTCAAAATATATTAATGTAGATTTATAGAGGGATTTTCTAGAATATCATATCCTATCACATCATTACAGAAAAAAGAGTAAAATTTGAATGGACTTCAGACTGTCAGAATTTTTTTGATAAGTTGAAACAGTTACTCACAACATCTCCCTTCTTAAAAATTGCAGATCCAAACAAGGAATTCATAGTTTCCATTTATTCTTGTAAAGAAGGGCTAGGGGGAGTTTTATTGCAATATATTTCTATGATAGCTTATGAGTCAAGGAAGTTGAAAATCCATGAAACTAATTATGTTGTATATAATTTAGAGCTAGCTTTTGTCATACATGCCTTAAAAATGTGGAGGAGTTATTTTTTAGGGAAGAAATTCACTTTAGTAACAAACCATATCAGCCTAAAATATATTTTTATCCAACAAGATATCAATGCTAGACAAGCTATATGGATGGTGTTCCTTAGTGAATTTGAGTTCAACATAAAACACATTATGGGAAAATAAAATAAGATAGTATATGCTTTGAGCAGGCATTCTTACAATGTAATGGAAGTGTTTGTTAGTAGTATTAATAAATATTTCATAGATAAGTTTAAGAGTGTCATAACTAGTGACCCAAAATGCCTGGAAATACAACAAAAATTATAGCAAACTCACTTCCCTGGTTATGCAGAAAGTTATGAAAAATTGTTGATTTAAAGGAATCACATTCTATGCAACAAATGTACCTACTTTGAAATATATGATACTTGATGAATATCATAAGAAACCATATGCAAGGCACCCTAGGTACCAAAATATGATCACAACATTGAGAAATTTTTTTTTTTTTCCAGGTATGAAGAAATAAGTGGTAGAATATATGTCAAAATGTTTAGAGTGTCAACAGGTAAAAGTTGAACATCAAACCCTGTTTGGTTGCTAAATCCACTACCTATTCAAGAATGGAAGTGGGACATAATTTCCTTAGAATTTATTATTGGAATATTGAGAACCAACAGATAAAACGACTCCATCATGGTGGTGGTAGATACACTAAGCAAGAAAACTCATTTAATACTAGTGCAATCCACCTTTGGTACGACACAAATTGCTAATATATTCATGAGGGAGATTTTACGATTACACGAGATACCTAAAATGATAATGTCGGACAGAGATGCTAAATTCACCTCAAATTTTTGGAAGGAATTATTTGGGGGCATGGGCACAAAATTGAATTTCAATACAGCATACCATCCTCAAATGGATGGGCAAACTGGGAGAACCAACCAGTTATTGGAAGACAGGCTCATAATGTATGTTATGGAAAAACCTACAAAATGGGAAGAATTTAAGCATTTAGTTGAGTTTTCCTACAAAAATAGTTATCAAACATCTATAAAAATGACCCTTTTGAAGCCTTGTATGGCATAAAATTCCTTACACTACTTAGTTGGAGTCAACTAGGGGATAGACTAATTCTTGGGCCATGTGCATTATAGGAAATGGAGCTGGAAATGTGAAGAATACAACATAATATCAAAACAACACAAGATCGAAAAAAGAGTTATGTAGACAGGAAAATAACATATAGAGATTTCAAAATTTGGGATCATGTTTATTTGAGGGTGACGCCAAGGAAAGGTACATTAAGGACGGGAACTTTTCCAAAATTAGTACCACAATTTTGTGGACCATTTGAAATTTTTGACTGGGTTAGACCCGTAGCTTATTAATTAGCATTAACCAATCACATGAAAGTTCATAGTGTTTTTCATGTGTCTTTACTTAATAAATATATACATGATAGTTCTCACATTATTGATTGGAAAATGATACATGTGGAACCCAAAGGAGATTTCCTGGTAGAACCTCTCTGTATTATAGATAGGAAAGAGATCTGGCTCCAGAATCGAGTCGTTGTTTGGGTTAAAGTGCAATGGAATAATTTTACCACTGAAGAGGATACATGGGAGTAGGAAGACAATATGTAGAAAAAATATCCAGCACTATTCCAAAAATAAGAAACTGGAAAATCAAACACCGAGGATGGTGTAAATAAAAAGGGGGGAAAGATGTGACATCCCTCTGCTTTTGAAATAATTGGTATTTTTTATTCTAGATTTAAGTATATTGGTTTGGATGGTGATTCTATAACTTTTGTAAATGAAAAATATGTAAGTGGTTATGAAATAAATAATTGGAACGAAAAAATTACTTGGAAAGAGACACTTGAGTGAAGAGATAATTTCCAATATCAATCTTAGATAAGATTGAGATAAATCTTCCATGGGAAATAGATGTTTCCAAAATATTATAATTTAATGGATTTGAGAAAAATATCCATTAAATCTTCTAGTTGGAGAAAGATGCTAGTATATGGAAGGATAAAGCACTACTGGAGAGAAAAGTAGGCTTTAACATAAAAAAACCTTTCATAAAAGTGGGACGTTGCTAATAAGAAAAATCAATTGTGGAAGAAAATTTATAAATATACCTATGAAGAAGATGAAGGGGCTTTTGGAGCTTTGAGGTATCTTACTGGAAATTACTCTTGACTTGGGGGGAACTGGTGGTCAGTTCATGATTGGGTGGCTAGTGGGCTCTTCCAGCGGTTTTTCCGTTATTCTGGTTAGAAATTATTTATGCCTAATTTTTTTGGTTAAATATATGTATACTGTGTAGACATATGGATCGAAATTAGAAAACGAATTTGTGTATTTCAATTTTACTATAACACAAATGGCAAAAGAAAATTAGTATTTATACTAGCTAGCCAAATGTATGTGGTGTAGTCTCGGGAAAATTATTTCCATATTATTTCGAATAGATATAAATGTTAATTGGAAGTATGGTTATTTCATTATAATTTAGGATGTTTATTACGAAGGTGATATTTGAAGATAATTGAAATGAATTGCTGCTAGTATTATCACTATTCTGGACTCTAGACAAAATAAATAGTTAAACTCTGAGAATAAAATTTGTATATAAAATTAATTATTTATACTGGAAGTAAACATGATAGAATGGGATAGCGAAACTATGAATTCTGGTATAATTTTCTAATCTTAGGTTATATTTTATTTTAAAACAAAAAATTGAATAAGCATGTAAATTATGGGAAAAATATGTAGACAACACAGTCAATGTTTAATTATTGTGTACAGGTGGGAAATAATACTAGATATTTCTGCAAAGGATGAACTGGGAAGGTGGTATATTTCAGGTCATATGAAGTAAAAGTGTTAAGGGTAACAATATTGCAATTTTCCCAGAAAAACAAGAATTTTAGGATATGATCCTTAATCAGATCCAAGTCTTGGAACCTTAGAAAGGAAAAATACACTTAAAAAAAGAGAGTAATGCTCAACAAGAGGTAAGAGGAATACTTGAGAAAATAATCTCTAAAGTCGACAACTACATTAAAATAAGATAAACAGGGTTTGGTATGGAGCCTATGAAGGGTTTACTACGGTGTTCTTAATTCAGAAACATTTGAATAGGGAAATCATAAATTCGATAACCTATAAGTGGCTTTGGTATAAAAAACGAACATAATAAAATTCATTAAGGAAAATAACCTTAAATAGATTATATTAATGCAATAGTAACAATAGCCCAAGCCATGCTAAAATTACAATAATTGCAAAAATACACATGATTTATAATTGACAAGTATGTGTTATAATATAGTAGGGTGTAAAGAAAAATCATTGCATGTACTGACCATCTTGAGGAATTAAATATAATCATTCAACCGTAAAAAATTGATTTTTTTGGAACTTAAAATCATAACGATGTCGAGAAATAACTTCAGAAGTGTTAGATAGAAGACAAATAGATTAGTGCATAGCACAAATTTAACTCTTGTAGCATGTAATACATCCAAACTACAACGCTATATCAATACCATAATATATACTGTAAAATAAATGTAAACCAATATTATAAAAGATAAATAATTCACAACTAGAAGAGTAAACAAGATGTCAAAATAAATTTGAATATCATTTAAGAATCCTTATAACAGTCCAATGAAATCCCTGGGTTGGAATAGGGTAAATGTACTACATTTATCATCTATTTAGGTACTGAAAAAATGGGCACAAACCATGCAGCCAAGATACAACCAGGGGTTTCACCAGTACAATAGAAAATGAAGCTAAGATATATGTTGAAGACGAAATTACGTATCATTAAAGGAAATTGCAAACAAATTGTTGGAAGTAGTTAACCCAAACAACTGCTCAAACGGTTACCACACTTCTCGACCCCAAAATAAATTTTGAAGTGACGAGATAGAAATCCGACAAAGGCATGTATAGTTAGCAAACTGGGAACCGACCTAGAAATGTTATAAGAGTGAATACAATGATCAGCAGTGCTAGAGCGCATTTCGCTGAGTTAAAAACCAAAATTTGTAAACCCAGTTAATTAATAATACCTACAAGCATACAAGGAACCCAATTGGGGATTAGTCCAACTTCTCATTTCATCAATAGTTATGATAGATCAAAAATAAAAAAATATATAAAGCCAAAGAAAGAAGAAATTTCAACCAAATGGATGAATCCTTACCTTTTAGGGTTGAAGGGAAACCATAGGCCTACACCTGGAATCCTGCCTCAACTGAAAGAACCATATAAACGTTAAACCCTGTAATAAACCCTAGAGAACCGAAAATATGGGAACTGCAACCAATTATGAAGGGGGTACTAGGTAACCTAATCATTATACTTGTGAATAAGGGAAAGAGTATGTGTGTTTTCGAAGATCCACAGAGGAAGGGATGAAAAAATTGACTTTCCTTTCGTGTTAAAAGAAAACTCTGCATGATGAAAATAAGAAGGTGATTAATACTGTGTTTAAACTCATACAGTTTAGGAGTATTAAAAATAAATATCAGTCAAGCAATGCATACAGGAACTACCAGATAAAAACCATGCTTGAAATATTTATTCCATCAACCCAATATTACAATAGAAGAAATTGCACCAGAACAGGGAAATGATGTACCTGGAAACATTTATAGTGAAAAATTGAATAAATTAGCAAAGGACAATTTTCAAGCCATATGTTATATATTGTAAACCCTACATAAGTTTTTATTTGTAGTAATAAAAATGGAAATGGGGATACTTAGATGCAGGGTTTCACATTGAATGTGAGCACACCTATAAAAAATTGACATTAGGATGCCCCTATAGACTTCCAACACCTCCACTAGTATAAAATGATGAAATTAGTGACTAGGTGACTAAAAAAGTTAGTCACCACAATTATTTCAAGTGAATTACTACTAAATTTGAGCAATTTTAAGTGAACGAACTAAAAATGACTGACTTAAACGACTAATTTAGTGTAGGGATAAAATATACGACTAAATAATAAGTGACTAAACTAAAAACGACTAACATAAATGACTAATTTAGTCTAGGATTAAAATATATGACTAGATAATAAGTGAGGAAATTAATAATGATCAACATAAATGACTATTATAGTCCAAGAATAAAAATATGACCAAATAATAAGTACAAAAAGTATATGAATTAGTCATTTATGTTAGTAATTTTTAATTGTGCCACTCCAGAAATGGAAAATTGAAATTTTGATACTGAAATGTTACATTTCACTACAGGGGTCTTTGAATCCAGCTGCACTATTAAAATTTAGAGACAAATGGGTCTATGAATCCATCTACAGTGTTAAAACTATGAATACGATTTTGTCTCTAAACATTAACACTACAAATGGATTCAGAGACCCCCTTCTTTGAATCCATCTGTAGTGTTAAATTTAGAGACAAAGGGGTCTCCGAGTCCATCTGAAGTGCTAAAATTTAGAGACGCTCGTCCGCAATGTTAAAATTTAGGTAGATGGATTCAATGACCCCCTTAAAGGGGTCCATGAATCCATCTATAATGATAAAATTAGAACACTTCTATACAATCACTACTAAACCAACACAGAAGTTGCTATTAAAATGATTAACCACAACACATATTAACATAGTCAATATCCTTGTCATAAATAGAAAAAATAATATATATTTATCATTAGAGTAACTTGAGCTACATTTGAGATGAATTGAAATGACTTCCACTCTAACTCGAGAGTATATTCAATATTTTTCAAGTTGATAATAATAACATACAATTTAGAAAGGGTTAAGGCATCTCTAAATACACATGTGTAGTGGTCGCATTCCTTGGGGAAACTGCCCTTCTAGATTGAAATTCATGTTCTTTTTTACTTCTAGGAAATTTTTATAGAGAAATCTAACACTGGTAATTAATCAAAGTGATTTGAGCTATACTTGAGACGAAATGGAATGATTGCCACTATAACCCAAAAGTATATCCAATATGTTGCTAGTATATACTAATAACACGTGATTTAGTAAGAAGGGTCAAGACGTTTGGAGATACACTTGCGAGGTGGTCCTACTCTTTAGAGGCTTCTACTTTTCCAGTGTTATAAAGATAGGACAAATGTCTCATCAAGAATTTGAACCTAACTAGAGGAAATAAAGAACTAAAAAAATACTACAACATTGAGAATAATCAATTAAACCAACCAGCCAACCAACCAGTTACTCTTTTTCCCTTAATAATATTTTTTACCCTAATTTATTATCTCTCTTGTCAAAATTTCTCCACAAATAAATATTAACCCTTCTTGGTATCTAACATAATTGTCTCTCTTTACACATAAAAGTTTTATTTTTCCAATCCTTAATAGAGTATTATTTTTATTTTGTTCGCTCGCAAATAAAATACATATTCAATTTTTTTTCAAAAGAATCACTAAATGAAAACCATATTTGAAAGCAACACAAATAAAAACCGTGACCATTATTTGTCAAAGTCACTAGAGAGTCCCACCACACGGAGAGTTTAATAGCTTTCAAAAAGCGCGCCTATTTCAAAAATCATGCCTAATTCGTGCAAGCAGCAATGAAATTAAAATTTTTGAAGACGACCTCTATGGAGCGTGGCAAGAAGTAGCAATCACATTAAAAAATAATTTGAGGAGGAAGGCCTCTATGGAGCGTGGCCGGAAGAATGAGGGAAATGTCGTGCGAACGATGCACAACTTAGCAGGAAGGAGGAATCACATTAAAAAAAATGAGGAAGGCCTCTATGGAGTGTGGCAGGAAGAATGAGGGTAATGGGATGCGGACGATGCACAGCGTGGTGGGAAGAATGAGGGAAATGGCATGTCGATGATGCACAAAGTGGCGGGAAGAATGAGGGCAATGGCATGCTGATGATGCACAATTCAGGAGACAAGGTAGTGGTATTTGAGAAGACTATTTTTCTTCTACTATAATTGAATAGACTATGGTACAATGAAATGACCCATTGAAAATCATTTTGGCGAGTCATAGTAAGAACAATGACCATTAGGGCTTTCAGGGTTGAGGATCAGCGCTTGAAGAAGAAATTAGACCTTACTGAAAAAAATAAAGCCTATTTTTCCACACTTTCTGATCCATTGAATGGTTGATTCAAAGTCTAGAGGTGTTAAATGAAACTGATATTTACTCCTCTGCTCTTGCTATGGTTCTAATCCCACAGGGCAACTCTAATCCTGGTATGAACAATGAAACTAAATGTAAATTGTGGGTGATTTCTGCTATTACTGATTGCTTTTATGTATAAGATGATCATTCCTAACAATTTTAACTGGTGCAGGTTTCGTTGGGATGGCCTTCTCTTATTGTCTATCATTGAACAAATCATTTGTTAAAAGTATACAAAACCTAGAACACATCAAACAGTACATGCAAATTCCTAGTGAGGCCCAAGCTATTATAGAAGATCACAGACCACCAGATAATGGATAAATTCGTGGAAATATGGAGTACCTAGCACAAAATTCCCCATACCACCAGAAAATAACTTTATGTAAAAGTTCCAAGTGAAGGATCGAATAGGTAGATACTATTAATTTCCATCATTGTATCTACAGAAAGTTGCAAGGGGCTTTGAAGGGCTAAATGTAGCTAGAAGGGCCTTGATCCTTGTTCTATTCCCTCCGCTTGATGGTGATATAAGTCTGCTTATAGGTGACTGGTACAAAACCAACGTTTCAGTAAGTTGTTAATCCATCCCTGAAACATGTACATATCTTGAAATTAAAGAGACTGGCTATGTTCAACTTCAGCCTGTCCACCATAATGCTCTCTTGCATCGTATCAATATCTGGCTATATTCTATCTTCGGGCAGATCCTTGGAAGAACACTTGATGTGGGAAGATCTATTGGTAATCCTGATGTTGTTCACATTAATGGTTGTGGGCTACCAAATGAAATAGAAAATATACTGGAACAAGGTACTTATCACTGATCTCTATCACAAGGAAATTTGTTAGATTTAGTATAGGTGTGTCTATCCTTTCAACGATTCACAAGATCTTGTTTATTTTGATTTTATCTTATGGCTATTGAATACATTGTTTCTTCTCTTAAGATGTATCTAAAATGACCCATTTTTTCATTAATTTTTTTGTGCCAATCTTTCAAAGTGATAATAAACGAATTCGTGATAATGACTATGCACCCATTTAGTTGGCATGCATTTATTTGATTAAACAGAGTTTGAGAAGTCATTTTTAGGAATATTAGGATGTGAGAAGTAAATACTATGTTCAAAGCTACAATCATGCAAAGAAATTTAAAACAAAACATGCAACAAGTTTTCAACAACATGGTAACAGCTCATCCTCTTACAATGATCATAATCATGTAGAGACATTTAACACATGCTAAATATTTCCCAATCCATATGAATATATGTAAGAAAATAGAATGAATCAAGCACAATAGGGTAGAAAATACTAGCACAACTTGAATTTGGCCAATGTAAGGATTCCAATGAAATCCTTTATCACAGGCTCAAATTATTTCATGAATCCAACACAATGAACAACCCAAACCAAAAAACCGACTCAAGAAAGTTAGTGCATAAATAAATACAAAAATCATCTCCTTACAATGCTATTCCTCCATCGAACCTAAAACTACCAAGGCATATGCATCCAGCTCTCCTCCTAGATAGAATTACCAAATGTCCAAAATTCTAGAAGCACTTCCTGTTAATAATTGAGGGGCCAGACTCATCATATTCTAATTTTTAAATCCACATCTGCAATACACATAACAAGTGCAGATTTTTAGGTGAATCCAAAACTTTTTCCCTGATAAAATTAAAAAGAAATATTTATCAAAATTTAATTTTATCAAATTTGTATCAAATTGGCTTCTATGTCATTCTTATTATGTTGGGCCAACTATTGGGGATCTTGCGGTGGTGGAATTGTGTTTTTGATAAAATCTCCCACCCCATTATCATCTAATACTATCATGATCGTCCCTTTCCAAGAGACGATGTTAGAGGATCCCTCTCAATAGTGATCTACTCTCAATACTTGGTAGGCCATCTTGCTTCCCACAAAAACCTTGTAGTCCTTCACAATAGGCTGAAATGTACATATATTAATTTAAATCTAAGGATTGCATTTGTAGGTGAGGAAGAGAGCGGAGAAAGAAAAGAGACCCAGATAACTGATATAGGTCCATAGACAAATAAATCAATCACTCTAAACTCAAATATAATACCTTCTGTATTGATACATATAGTGGTAAAACCAACTACGCTTGATTGGGTCTATATTAATGAAGTTATCCCTCCTGAATTTATTTAGAAAAAATTCTGCCAGGGGATCTGCTTGGGCGTGAGGCCCCCAAGGCTCAGAAAAACCCAGAGACATTAAAATTCCCTCCCAAGATGATCATAAAGTTTTTTATGAGAGACTTTGATAAGAAAGAGTTCCAAAAGCTTACTCTATCTTGGTAGGGGTCATAGATATTTATAATGGATAATTGTAACTTGAGATCAGAAGAAAAGACCTTGTCCCTGAGAGCCAGATCAGACCCCCAGGAATTCAGAAGATTGATGCTCTGATCTTTGAATCCCAAATCCAATCCTCCCGATTTCCCAGATGCATCAAGGGCCAAAAAAGACCACCCAGGAAGAATTTGGGTTAAAAACTTCATCACCATGTCCCCTTCACCCATGTTTCTTGAAGAAAGATAATATCACAATGCACTGAACTAAAGAGATTTTTTAGAGCCAATTTTTTGTGGGCACTAGCCAACCCTCTACAATTTTAGGACATCTCAATCATCGAGAAACCATGACAGGGGACATAATTTCTCTAAGTGCTCCTTTAAGGGATAATTTCTTGCCATCATCAATATCAAGTTTTTCTTTCAACTTTGCTTTGGAGATGTTCGATTTTCAGCCTCTCATTTTATTAGGAATAGAGGGTTCCAAGTGGATCCCAAGACCTCCAACATGGATAGCAATACCATATTTTTTGTCTCTCAGCCTGAGGTTATAATGAGGAATTTCAGTAGGGCACATAGGGCCCAAGGGATGCTCTTCAGGTAATAAGGGAATGTCAGATAAAGATAACTCAGGAATGAAAGAGCTGATACTTTCAAGAGATATAAGATCATAAACAAGGGAACAAGACTTGAAAGGTTTATGGCTGGAGGGACTAAGCTCGAGACAAACAGACCAAGGAAATAAATTAACAAGCATAGGAGTATTAGGGGGAGTATTAGTACTTGCGGGAAGAGGCAACTCTCGCGTGAGTTCCACTTTTCCCTGACTTTCCCAAGCTGTGTCTACTGCTTCTGCCTGTCCCCCTTGTGGTGGTAGCTAAATTTCCATGGGATCAATTAAGCCATCATGCTGAGTATCCAACTCCTCCTATTGTACCTCGGCCTCCACCTCTTCCCCAATGCTGCCCTCAAGTTCAGGCTCTTCCCGATGTCTCTTGCGTCTACGGAAGCCTAAAGAAAAATCCCTTGCCAGATGACCATACTTATGAAAATGATGGAGAAATAATGCTAACTGCTCACAATCCAGAATCTGAGAGAAAGAGTGGCCATGCACTTGAATCTGCATCATATCTTCTAGCCCTTTTCTTGGGTCCAACCGAAGTAATATTTGAGCAACCTTCCTCTCTTTTGTCACCAGGAGTGACATATTCGCTTCAAGAAATGTGCCCAACATATTTCTAATGGCTCTGAGCACGCCCATCGACCAGAGCTAGGGTGCAAGGGCCGAAAGATGCACCTAAACTGGTATTTCTTAGAGCCTTTCTCTTTGCGCGTCGAATAATGACATCCATTTTTTGAAGAATATTGGGGAATTGTCAAAGCCCCAGTTCCTTTCCAGAGCTCATTCCACTGATTCTTTATTTGTGAACCTGACCATAAACCAACCTCTGGTCAAGATGATAACCTCTATTTGAGTGGTCAGACCTCCACTCCAAGGCTTATGTATCCACTCTGTGATATAATTTGAGGAATAATGACGACCTTTCACACGCCCCACCGGGATAATTTCTGAGGTTTCCAAGGCCTCATCCAATGGAATTTCCACTCCCAATACCAATTTTGGCCTAACCTCCTTCCTGATTACTCTCCCCTTCTTTCTCTTGGAGCCAAAGGTCTACCCAATAGCAGAAGAAGTGCTGAGAGCTTCATCATTATGTAGTTCTTCCTCAGGGGGTTGTTCTAGCAAAGAAACTGGCTACCCGCTGCTCTAAGGAGGTGCCTCGACTCCTGGAGATCGAGTCTTGGGGTCAAGAAGCTGGTGGTTCTCCTTTAGCCCTAGAGAGATTTCATTATATATTCCTTGGATTTTCTGAGAGAATATATTACCTTCCTACCTACTTTCTTCTGCAGACCAAAAATTTGTATATGAATCCTCCAAAATCGGGAATCATTTAAACAAATTCTCCCCAAACAACCCTTCATTATCACCAGAACACTCTGAAAACAAAGCGTGCTCAGACACCAGACTAGGGAAAATAAGTAGCGGGATTTTGCATCCCTGAGTCTTATCCAAATGCTGACCCACTCCCAGAGACACCACCTTTACCTCCTCAATTAAACAAGATTTAAAACCTTCATGCCTTAGCAGACTACCGCCCTTTACCACGTCTTCGATACCACCGGTTAAGGAATAAGAGAGACATAAATATCTTACCCGAAAATTCGTCGGGGAAACGCAACCTTCAGCTCTTTGTAAAACTGCATTCTCCAGACCGAATGAAGACTCCGTTGCCTGCAACCAGGGTACTGTCTTTGATGAGAGGCTTCTTGACTGTTCCAAAAAATCTAAACCACCACCTACTTCCCAGTCTAGCTCAAAAACACCTCGCTTGCCAAGTGGAGACCTCGTTGGCATTTTGACCTTCTCCAGGTTTTTTTGGGTTGGTTCCAACCCCCATACTGATAGAATTTCCTCCGGTTCCAGTTCTAAGTCGACATGGTCTTTGGGGCTAACAATACTGAGAGCATAGAGAGATGAATCAAAAAATTGTTACAAAATACGCACTGTGAGGGAGAGTCTCAAACGCTGGACTGGCTTCCATACTGGGAGGATGAAAAAATGGAACAATGATGCAAAAAATAACTAAAAAATGCGCAAACCAAAAACTGGGAGTGTTAAACAATAGTTCGAAGGGAGACCAGTTACAATTTCGAGGAGCGTTTAATGAAGACCCTGCATGTGCGTACAAGTGGTGAGGCAGTTCCTATAAGCCATCAGAGCTATAGTGACCACCGCCATTGATCGTCCCAATGCACAGAGTGCGAAAACCTAGACACCATAAAAATTCCCCCCCCCTCATTTAAAAAAAAAAAAATAAAAAAAATAAAAAATATTCAATTTACCCTTAACCTACTAGTTAAAAAAAAATTATTTCAAAGGTCGTCTTCCCGCTAATTTCAAGTTAGAAACTATACACTCTTAAATTTAACTTCATTGTCGTCATGGCTTTAATTCTATAAGGATTATTATCATTTTAATTTTGCGCCACATATTTCAATCATAATGGCGTGAGAATTTCTTCATAGGGCTAACCATCGGCCCTTAGAAATCCCCAAAACAATATCACCGCAAGCAAAAAAAGGACTTACAGAAACCCATAAGAGGTTGATCAAGGCGGACTTAAATTTATTCATCTCCTTCAAATTCACCACAACTCCCTTTTAGTTCTGAAAAAATTGGTGGGTTTTATTTTTAGTTGCTTCATATATATAACTTTAAACAAGAAAAATGCTAAAAGTGCCTATACTTGGGTTTGAATTTGCCGTGTGACTTACCCTTCAACTCTATTGGACAGATAGGGTGTCACTGATATCACAGGAGAATCCGACGATGTTAGGTACAAATCATTTTTGTAAGGCCCTTTCCACGTCTTTATGCATACACACTCAAGCATATGTAGATAGATGGATGGATGGTAAATTGGCATTGAAGAGTCCAAGTGATAACAGGCCATGCTTGTGAAAATACCTGTATCCTTCACTTTTTTGACTTGTATTGTTAATTTTGTGAGAATGTACAAAATGAGCTTTTCTTGCAACCAAAGCAAACTCATTTTTCCCTTGTTAACTTATCACTATTTTGCATTGGTTTGTTTCATCTCCAATATTACTTATTTTGGTGTTATGTTGTTATTGATACCATCGGCCTGCAGTTGTTTTTCCATTTATTCACATGAAGGAACTATGTGAAATCAATCCTTCTCTCGAATTGAGTCCCATGTTTCAATCTTCAACTTCTATTTAGATTTTGGCATTTTGAAGGTTCCATGTATTGTCTGTTATACCAGAGACTCCAACATTATGACTTCTTGTTAACAAATTCCATGTGTTTTGTGTACATACATCAAAAGGGTTGTTGCATACTGCCCCCACAAAATTTCTTTGAAAAGTTACTTGTTTGATAAAGTTTGCTTTGGCTAACATAATCAACATGATCTTCCCTGATTCCACAATGCACATTTTATTTGATCATTGCAGCTAGACAGGAGGTCGCCAAACAAACCTTAGTATAAAAATTCACACATCTAGATTTTTGGTTTATCTTTACAATTTAGTTTTTGTGTGGTTTTGGTAGGTTTTATTTCTAATGCCCAGAATTTCTATGATTGATCTCAATTTTAATTCATACATCACACAAATACTTTTCATCAGGAAAGAATTGGGTTATGAAGTTATGTTACTACTTGTTTTAAGTGTCAATCAACTATTCACGGAATAACTGTCATTGTTAGTCTTTGTTTGTTTTTTCATTAGTCATTTAAAATTCAAGGGTTCTTTCTCCTTGTCCGGATCCTTAAAAATAAATAAAAAGTGGTAGAAAAAATCCAACAGAGATCTTGGCATCATGTAGCAATCCTCTGCTTCTTGCATATCTTGATGAAGAAAATATTTAACTGATCTTACTCCCTCTTACCTAGGGAGATCACAAGCCTAAGCTTGTCTTTCTAGAAAGAAAAGTGTCCATCAGGCATCCTGCTCAATGTGAGATCACTCAAACATGACATAAAATAGGAATATCCTTTGTTGTACCATATAAAGTGGTATTATGTGAAACACTGGATTCTCTGAATCCTATTATGAAATATACAACAATGGCAACTGAAGAAGTTTCTTAAATTTATACATCCGACTGCAGTAGTGCTGGAGTATATAACACTTAGATGTGCTCTTTCCATCCATCATATTTTCAACTGAGTTATCATCAAAATATTCATGAAACCCTAGATTTCAGTAGTGTACATCAAGATGTAGAATCACTGAGATATCTCAATAAGCATTTGTCCAATATATGGGGCTCACCCATTAATTGACTTGATAACTTTCATAGCGATACATATCTCTGATTACGTGGTGATTAGGTATCCCACAAGATATACATATGCAGACCATTTTACCATCAATCCTTAAGTGTAGGGAATAGTGCATCAAGGCTAGGTCTTACATCTTGACTTCAAAAGTCAACTCCGTCTTACATTGACAAACGAGAGTGTCATCAGTCAAAAGTAGCTGCATCCTTACAATCCAATCATCATGGATTGTCCATAACTCCCTCTAAATATAAGGAAAGTGACCTTGCAAAAATTATAGTCATAGAGCTATCTACAACTTGCTACTTTTCCAGTCACTATTCCTTTGGTCCATGTGCCAAAGTCATCAATATAGCTCCCTCTTAATTCTTGCTTCAGCCTTTTATCAATATACTCCTTATTTTTAAGATGACACGTTAGAATACCAAACCTTAGCAATACATAGGTGAACTCTCTCACATGCTCTGCATATTCAAATGACAGATCTCAATATCAGTATATCAATAGAAACTTATTACTGCAATTGTAAGAATGAATAAAATTAAAAATACCAAGGGAATTACTCTGAATTTAGCATTGGAATGATTTCCAAGTCTGATTATGCCATGGATACTGGCTTCTATCCTGATCTTAACATCTAGATAGACCAAGGAAATTTAAAATTATGCCAAGTTTCTTCTCAGCCACAAATACTACATCTGATATACTGAATTTATTCCAAGGTTCATTATTATTGCAGAAGAATGTGGCAAATAGTTAATGCACTTTAAACTGGTGAAGAAGAACTGTCTTCTTCCCTCTGGGTTCTAATGCTTGTCATTAAATACTGAATACTAGATGCATCCTTAAATTATGCTAATGGAATGTCCAATTTTCAACCTGAATTCTTGTAGTGATTTCTGTCACAAGGGAGGTTTGGTCTTCAGAGACCTACAAAATTGCTTCCTTTAATGACGCTACTATAGGTCTTCAAAGTGAAAAAATGATTCTTCTTGAAACTGAACAAGGATCGATAAGCTTGATGCTAAGAAGATCAGACTGTGACTGTATATATGAATGATGACACTATTGAAGGAACATGATTGTGAACACAATAAATATGGCCCAAAGTGATCGAGGGCATTGATATTTTAGATGGAGGATATTGCAGCTACTCCACTGCAACATCATTCTCGAATAGAATTCCTGACACCATATATAGGGTAATATTACTGTTTTGTATACAATGAATATAGACAGTGGGAATATAACATACGAATAGAGCGGAGAATCCATATATGAACGGATGGATGCACTTCCATATATTCATGTACTGTATCATCATTCATATAAAACTGATGAAATCAAGGTCAAGCTTATATTGTTGTAATAGCAATACCATATTGGAGTTGTTGCACAGTGACATCCATACACAAAGTTGAGAGTATATAGGAATGGGTTGATACCCATTATTGCCAATATGGAAGGCATAACAATGTAGAGTAATATGAGAAACATATATATGATTGAAGCAAGAAAAAATTTCATAATGAAAAGAATCATACTAAAGCATATGCCATATGAAATTGTAGGCAAATCATACCAAGACCATAGCTATATAACAAAAAAAAAAATTATTTCATAGGAGCAGTATCAAGGGTGAAGATCTAAGAGACTTCCTTGAAAAGTAAGCTTGCTAAACACTGCTTCAAATCACTGTGCTTTCATGACCAACTATGCTTCCCGTTATGCTGTTATACTAGACATTCAAAGCATGACTAGAAGGGCTTTAAGGCTCCTCCTCAAGCCTCCTACAATTCACGTGTTTGCTACATCAAGGTCTTCATATATACCAAGATATAATTGATCTTAAATGAACTTTACCTTAGGATGAATGCAGTCTAATCTAGGCCTCAAAACATAATTTTCCGAGTTGTTGCAGAAGAAATCCCTTCTCTCTGGCCTAGAGCAGAATGAGAATCTCCTTCTAGGACAAGGAACCACCCTAGTTTACCTGCACTGTCTCTTGAGATCACTGTGGCTAGGGCGGGAGGTCCTTCTAGGCCTCTCGGCCCTCTCAAATCCTTCTCCTCATACTCCTGTAGTAGCACCTTCCAGCAGCCTTGTAAATAGAGACAAACCCTTCACAAAAAAGTACATAAAAACCATAAATACTTACCTCTTAACCTGTGGTCTGATCTAGCAAGAGAGACACTGCCCAAAACAGTATTGACTCTGCTCTCCTCCTTATTGGATGCTTCCATTAAATGTTTAAAGAGGACTCTCCAATAATGGTTTGAAAATTTGATGTGAAGCCCCTATGAGCTATTGAGACCAACTCTGACATATTCCCAAACTGGAATTCTAACAGTCCCTTGCTTGATGGAAACTTGATTACATTCCTTGTGGTTGCATTCCTTCTCTTGCTTGGGATTGACCTTATCTGGCTCTGAAACCATGTTAATTTTCGAGCATGTTCTTACTTAGTTACTTCACTGAACATACTATCCCATAAGCCATTTATGTTCCAATAGCAATCACATAGCTCATTATCATATAAACAATAAATAAAGAAAGAACACAGATGATTGAAGCAAAAGACAAGCCAAGACAAGATAACACACAGATATGGCACAAGCTAGGTGAAATCCCCAAGTCGGGGAAAACCCTTGATCAATTCTTCTTATTATTCATAAACAAATGTTCAGCAGAGAGAGAGAGAATACAATGATTTAAAGTCAACACTGAATTTCGAAATAGAAGATCTGGCCTTAGACTGCAATTATGAATACTGGTTAGGGTTGCCTGAATTTTCCATCTTTCTCCATTACAGCCTACGTTCAAGCTTGGGAATATGAGGCCTAGAAAGAAAGACTTAACCATGCCTTCATTCTCTCAAACAACTTAACAACTAGCTGTAGTAATGGTCCTCTGTTTGCGTCCTACAAAAAAAATGTTCAACAGAAGATCATGGAGAGATACGCTACAACAATGGATCACAATCCTCATACACTACAACAAGGGATCACAATCCTTTGTCAGGGATCACAACTTCTGTCTAAGGGTCTGCAACCTTTGATTCAATTGCGTTGGCTTATTAGTGGCTACGGTTAAGTAAGGAGACCCTAGACTAGGTCTCTCGACCCTCTAGACTTCCTTCACAAGCTACTATTTATTGCGGCCCAAAACAGAGAGATAATTACCATAAAGAAAATACAACTGTACCCTTAACCTCTTCTCACACCTATGGATTATACCTGCAAGTAATACACACCCTAAAACAATATTTTAGGGGCAAATGGCACAAATATTGCATTAATAATTTCAGTTGTTACAGCAGGAGCCAAAAAGTAGTCAAATAAGAGATGCTTGCCTACAAAAGAAATAACAGTTAACACTCCTTGACCCCAACTTAAAGACTGCCCATATCTTACCTAAAAATTATAATGTTGGACAAAAATTACATAGCCAAACTTGATCTAAATAGTAAATATAGAAATTTCTTCCAAACTGAACAAAGTGTTCATCTCATGAAACGTTGCCCAACTGTATCATGTCTATAAGTAGGAACGCATTGTTAGACAGATAAAATCTCACAGTCGTACATGCTTCTCAAACCATCCATTTTCCCCCAAATAAAGCATTATTCCAATGAACACAAAAAACAAAAAAATTAAAGATTAAAACATAGATTAATATTAATGGCCTTTGAAGATAGATTCAAAGTTGCAACATGCCATACAATAACCACTCGTTAGACAAATGAAATGCAATTGATACCTTATCACCAAAATATTGTGAAGAACCAACAATCTAAGTACTTCAGTTTTAAAATACGAATGGGATTTCCAATATCATGACACTTCTAGGGACACCTTGACTTATGGTCTCAAACATTCCACTCCCTGTTGAGATGAATTTCTACTGAATGAGTTGTCAGCTCTTGTCATAGAATTACTTGGTTCAATAATGCCCATAAATGGTATCTCATGAGACCATATCCAATCCTTTCAAATGGAGTAAAGAATATCTAGATTATTTACTTATCTTAAACAAACATTATTTGGGAATCATCAATATATTGCAAAAGAATCTATCAATTTCTTGAAGTCTTTCAGAATGACAAGAGCTTTCCATGACAACCACTTTCCTATGTTCTTGTCCCACAAATAGTCATACATATGAAAAGGCTCTCTTTCACAATGGTTTCCCCATAAAGAAAGGAACTTGCCAAAGTTGTCCTTAATATGCTGAGAAAGACCATATTAATTAGACAAACAACTTCCATACTTGTTGATAATACATATGGTGTCACTGCAACTACGAAGATACTAACTAACAGTTTCCTCATATCTGCTTGAGAATGCATGAACAACGATCTTAAAGGCTTCAAACACACTTGACTATATGGAAAATACAATAAGGGCCATGCTTGCCACTTATGTATACAACATTTAGAGCATGGTGTGATGCAAGTATCTACTAATGATTAATTTTGCATTGCACACATGACTAATGAATCATTTTACAACAATGTTAGTTCAATGTGCACACATATCGATTAGGCCAAGCCTTCCCACTTCTCTAAATACATAGGTGTCAAGAAAAAAGAGGTTAGACCCTTTTCCTACCCTACTTTAAAATGTTCCCTATTAACTAAGTGCCCAAGGGAGGACGAAGTAGCCTATCCAACCCCATAGGCTGTAGTCATTGATAAAGGGGGAAACCCATTATCCAATGTTTTGGGGCAACATTGGGTAAATTTGGGGTAGCTGGAGCAAAAAGGTAGAATTGGGGGCTATGCTTGTAAACCCTCACATTAAATTAGGAAGAGAGACCCCCATGAGGAATCTATAAATAAAGAGATAGAGTCATTTTCTCATCATCGATTTGGAATGGACTATCTCGGTTTTCTTTGAGCTAGAGCTCTGAGAGATTTAAGAATCCTTTCTTCTCTTGATTAGTTTTGGTGGAGGTGATCCCACGCTAGCTAATCCCCCTCTCTCCTTTACAACTCTTGCAACATTAATTTTGGAGCATCTATGATTCATTTTGGCATGTAGGGAAATGCATTCTCACTGATTGTTCTTGGTCAATAAGTCTTGCTCAAGACAACAGAGGTCTTTTTGTGGGATGCCTGGCCACCATTAGTTTTTCTGGGTAGTAAGATATTCTCTTTCTGATTTGTTTATGGTGCACCCAAGCTTAGAACCCTTGGTTAAGGAAAGGTAAGGCTGCGAGGGGTCATCTTTGAGGCATTAAAGCCAAACAGGAGGTAGTGAGGATGTTCTCAACCAAATAGGATATCAGTAGGTTACTAGGTGGTTTTTAGTGCCCAGTCTGAAGCATTTAGGGCATCACCTATATGCGGCCTTCCTTCTAAGTGTATTTACGGCCGCAACAGATATCTCTTTCAGGGGTTTGTGATCACATGAAACTTTGAAACCACTCCCCAATAATTACATGCAAGGTCTTTGATAATGAAACATCCCAAGCAAGCCTTCAGAACCTGTAGTTTGTCGACGTGATGCAGAAATAGGATCAACTCTCCAACTGCGGGTGAAATTTGGATCAAAAGGGGACTGTCATAAGATCTAACCAATGATTTGACCAGGTTAAGAGACTACTCCAACCTCAGATGGAAAATCCACTGAGAAAGGCATGTCACAAGCTCTTCTTAACAACAAACAAGTTTGGAGGCAGCACAGTTAGACAGTGAGTTGTTAATTAGTATATTACCAACCAAACTTGGATAGTGCTAGTGTGGGTTACAGTTGGAATGCTAATCTATTGAATATTGACATTACAGTCAGAATTGTATTGGTGGATTATTGGTTGTATAGGTCTACTGTTCATTAGGTAGTTAGCCCTAACTTGTGGTGATTTGCTGAAGAAACATATGAATGTTAAATATCTCTTATATCATTAGTGAATTATATAGAAGGGTACTTACCATTATCTGAGTTGATAAATGTGCACTGTTGTTATGATTTTTTTCATGATTGGTTGAAAACACTAGATAAGGATTGAACCCCAAGGCCAAAAATTACCTAGGGACATTACATACTTCCATTAGAGAAATAGTAAAAAATGCATTTCAATCTACTTGGATCATAAGCTATAACCAAAGGTATTGTATTGTCAAATCCATGAGATTGGGATAGTAGGATGGCCCGCAAAAGACAGAAAGGAGTTGCAGCAAGGTAGACTTCAGTAGGTGTGCATTTCTATTGAAGAGGATCTCCATAATGTGTCCCTCTATGGAGGAGATGCATAGTAGGAAATAATGGTTCAGAGGGAGGTGAAGTAGAGGGGAATATATTGCCAAGGGTGCCTGAGTTTGTTTCAGGCTACAATGGATTCATAAGGGAGATGAGGGCTCAAAATTCTATTTTGACTTTTTAAAAAGAAAAGTGGCAATGAACAGGATCTTGGATTGGTCCATGCAAATGGTTATTTTTTCGGCACTCCAATTGACATTAGAGGCATGTTCAAATTGCAATTTCAAAATATTTTTCTCCTTATACCGTGATGGATCATGTAATGGCTGCAAGAAATGCTTATTGTAGGGTCAATCCTCATAAGGTTTTTATTGGTGACTAGAGTAGGTTGAAGAATGATTATTTCTCAAAAGAGGAGGATTTTGCAACACTTAGCTACATGAGAAATTGCAAGTCTTCGGGTATAGAATTTAGATGGCATTATGTGTGAATTTTACAAGGCCATGAACCATGATTAGTGACAATTTTTGTCATTTGGCAAAAACATTCCCAAAAAAGCATCCACAAACACAATTGGTGATTGGCATCCAATTTCATTACTTAGTGTGGCACACAAGATCATGGCTAAAACAAAGACTCTAAGGATCTAGTCAATGCCATGGAAGGTTGTTAGGTTGTCTAACGATAACACAAGTTTTGTGTACAAACAAGTAATCTCAATACCATGGTTTCAACATGTAAAACCTTCAAATGTGCACAAAAACTAGCCATCAACCCCTTTTATTTGAAATTCATTTGACAAATCTTTTGATTGAGTGGATTGGACCTTCATTATTGAGATGTTGGCTCTTGTGGAGTTTGAACCTAGATGCGTGACTATGGAGAACACATTGTTCACTAATACATTAGCTTTTATATACCAAATAGTGCTTAGATAATTTTAGTTGATGATGCTCACGCTTGTTTAGAAATAATCAACTTGGCATCAAGTGATGTGTTTAGTGACTAACAATATATTTTTTTCCTGGTGGGGTTGGACTCTCTTCCTAACTAGAATCCCTCAGCTTGGAAATTTACCCCACCCTGGCTGGTTGTTAGATATTTGGGTATTCCCTTTAGTCTATATCTTTTGCCAATATCCATGTAGAATTGGTGGCTTTAGCAACTATAAAGGAAACATCCTGTTTAGCATCATCAAGACCTTCCCTTTACAAGGAAGTTGACCATGGTTGCACAATCCTACTAGACTTGTAAATATATTTTGTGTCTTGTTGGTTGCGTAGCAAGGCCTGATATCAATAGTAGAGCAGATTTTGAGATTGTAACCATGGTCTCAATCAAACAAAAAGGGTCTTCCATTGGCCCCTTGGGATGTGTTACTATCCCCAAGGATGTCAGGGGGCTTGGTTTGATCAAACTTCCCACTCAAGTGTCTATTTTGGCTACCATATGAGTGTCAAGGGGTGTAGAGGGTGATGCTCCATGACAGGTTTTGTTTTTACTAGTATGATGTCAACAAGTGGGGAAAGTGCAGGGGGGGTTTTTCTTTGTGTGATATCATATCCTTCATCCTTGACTTGTTTATGATAGTAGCACTAGATAGGTACTTCCGAACAAATTTGAGTGTCTAGACATGTGATTGGATGAAAAGGGAATTTCATCCAAGTGTATATGGTCTGAAATCTATAGCAGAGTGATTTCTGTAGCAAGGATCATTCCCAATAAGGTTGTACAATAGAATCCTGTAGATCAGTCAACAAAAGTGGCATAGTGAGGCCATACTCATCTTGAGAGAGAAACGTGAGTTGTGTGGAGGGTTCAAAACAATCATGTGTGTTGCAGTAGGGCTTCATGTGTTATACAAAGTGAGCAGAGCAGTCACGCGTGCCATAGGAAGCAGTAAACTATTGCATGTGCTGTGGGCAGGGGTGAAAACAACCACACAGATGACAGAAAGGCTAGATTGCAGGTTGAGAATATGGCAAGTCATGTGGGTGCTTAGGAAAATTCGGGTAGTACAGCTTGCACAGGTGCCTAGAAATTTTTTATAGTTGTTGGAGATTGTAATTTTCAACAAAGGACCATGTTCCCAGTAAGGAAACCCTTGTATGATAAGATTTTATTTAATGATCACAAAATTTTGATGTGCAGATTTTCTGTGTATGCATGTGTGGGATTGGTGTCCAATTTGCTACTGCTGATTTTATTTTATTTACCTGTTAAATACCAACAATGCTTTTTATTTAGTAAGCTAAAACTTTAATTAATTACAACAAGGAAATTTACTAGAAACTACATTTTCCAGTTGCTAGGGTTAAGAAAATTTAACACACCAAATTCTAGGTGTCAAGCTCACTTATTTGAATTTCCCAGAGTAATTGGTTATCATGGAAAGCAATTGTGGGCTTGGCTAGGAGGAAAATGAAAGATAAATTGGGATCTGGCACACACTCCATTTGGTGTTGGAGACGTAGGGTGATTTCCTTTGATAGTTGCCCCACCTTCAAGCTCACACATTCAACAAGAAAGGCATCCTCTTTTGGGGAGACATGTCAAATGAAACTACTTGATATTATATGAATTGGTAGTGTTTGTCTCAAGAGAATGACCTTCTCCGCCCTAATAAATATTCAAATATGGAGTTGGTAGATCCACATCAAGATCTAATGAAAATAAACATTGGATTGTCAGCTCCATTTTGGAAGGACTGGGAGTGGAGTTTTGGTAAGCCTTTGTAATAATATTTCTCTTCTCAACTATGCTCAATATTGCATCAAAAATATCAAATATCCCCCTAAGCTCAATGGAAATAAGTTTTCAGTGAATCATCCTATTGTTCGATATCTTTAGTAGAAGCACTTCTTTCTCTTGTAACATTTCTAGTTTCTTCTTATTTTGGCTGCACTGCATTATGGGATGTGGGTTTAATGCCAAATTTGCTCCCTCCTCTCAAAAATTTGGATCCACAACATATACACTTGGTAGCAACTATTGTGCATGTTCTTGAGGTTGAACCTCCTTTAGGGGTTTAGGAGCCTTGGACAACACCATAGCACGTTTGAAGTCTGCCATTTTGAGGAAAAAGGAAGCAGAGTGGAGAATCACAATCATATTCCAAGGGCAAGTCTCCTCAAAACAATGTTGCTAATTAATTACAAAATGCTGCTAATTAATACAATTCTCGCTTTGTCATATCCATGGATTTTGTATCCATTAGGGGCAATTATTGATGGACTGAACCATAGCATACCAGTAGGGGTAGTGAAAAACATTGAACGTTGTATGCACAAAGAAGTGTTATTCTGTACTTCCTAGGTATAGTGTATTTTCACATCTTATTGTGTTTAGACAAAATGACCCGAATATGTTATCATATGTGGTTTTATCAAACTTTACTAGGGTGTAATCAATTATAAGAGTACACTAGTTTCAAGGAAACAAGTTTTATTTCAGAATTGGTTTACACTTTCCTTCATATATTAGCTTTCTTGCTCTTTCTTGAATAACTTGCAGCACATTATGAATTGGTTAACAATCTAGTTTGATGAGTAGGTCAGGACCAAGATTTGGTTATCGTATTTTCACCTCCATCTTTATTTGTTGCCATTTTTGACATTAATTTCTTTTAAAATTTCATGCATGATGTAAGCTTTTCTTTGTCCCATATGGCCACGAAGTCTCATGGAATGTTAAATAAAAGATATTTATGTAGTGACTTGCCTCTTAAATTATTCTAAGATCTTAAACGTGCAAATGGCGCTTCTTACCTTTTTAATGCATCCATTACTCTAGTTATAATGATTTTGTGTTTCAGAGATTTTTTATTTATTTATTCTAGAATTGCATATTGAGATGCAATTGAGATAACCTAGAATGCTAAATTAACTCATCATATCAAATTGTGACACCTTAGAAAAATAATTAATGTAAAATTATCTATGGAAAATAATGTCATTTGGAATATTTGTCAAGTTAATGTGCTTTATATTGCAACGTTTACAATCATAATATCATATTACTTTACACAGTTACTATTGGAATGTCAAGAGGTTTCTAAAGGAATATCCAATTGACAATTTGTTTGTTCATGTCACATCAAGCAAGGGAAAGGAGATGCCTTAATTCAAAACTTTGGCATGGTCGTGCCAGACTACTTGTGTCTTTACATGTTGTTGGGAGCAAGGTTGTTTATTTTCCACAGGGTCACAGTGAGCAGGTGAGGTGGCTTCCCACTAATTTTTAATTTGCAAACTTCTTTTGGATACAAATGACTGAAAATAATGAATGCTTATCTTCTTTTCATCATAAAATGTGACCCCGATATTTTGAAATTGTAATATTACATAATGAAATTGATCATAATCAATGTGATTTCAGTTAGTTGCTTCAACAAACAAGGAGGTCGAGGCTCATATATCGAATTATCCAAATCTTCCAACTCAATTAATCTGCCAACTATTGAGAGGGGGGTGAATCAATATTTCTTTTCAATTGTTATTTTTACTAGTTAGATCACTTATATTTAGAACACAAAATGAACAATAAGAATAAATGCTTTTATTAATTTATTCTTTACAATAAATCAAGTACAATATATGTAGGGCTCCAACCCTAGATGAAGACACCAATCTTCAATCTCCCAGGCTCCAACCTGTATTTTCCAAGCACGGACTTGGACTTCCAAGGCTCCAACCTTGTCAATTCTGAGGCACCAACCTCAAGGGCTCCAACCCTATATCTGGTACAGGCTCCAACCTGGTCTCTTGAGGACTCTTATCCTCTAGGACTCCAACCCTATCTTCCAAGGCACCAACCTTGTCAATTCTGAGGCACCAACCTCAAGGGCTCCAACCCTATCTTCCAAGGCACCGGCCTTGTCTCTATGAGGCTCCAACCTCTTGCTTCATTTTGTCAACATATATTTGTTTATACTTATGGCTCCCAATGTCTTCTACAACGAGCCCTGACAATCTTCAGCTTACTTTTCACTGTAATCTACACATCACGTCATCAATGACAACATTTTATTCGTAGAAGGTGTCACCGCTGCTCTTCATTGTACCAAAACAATTTCTCCAAGTTACCTCATGATGGCTGCATCGTGGTCTACAAAGGTGTCTTCACAATGGTTCCTCCAAAAGCTTCACAATGTTTTCAACCAAGGGATGGCTTCAATGATTTCTCCATGGTCAGCTACACAAATCCTCAAGTTCAATACAAAAGACTTTTAAATGATGCCACTCCACAAAGTCTTTTATCCAATGTAGCCTTCAGGCTAATCTCCCTTGTTCCCAAAACCACTATCCTCAATATGTTGTTCTTCAAGATGTATCTTTCTCCACCTGTCTTCAAAGAATGACACAAGGATTGTCTTCAAAATTGTCTTTAAGATGCTTCAGCAAGGGTGCTCCAAAATAGGTCTTCAGTTATATCTTCTAGCTCTTCATCTTGTTCCAATGAACACAAGTGGAGGGATTTCTCTAAGTCTGGCCTCAAACAAGATGATCACAAGTCTGGGCTTCACAAATGAAGGCTACAGGTTTGAGCTGCAAAATAAAAAGAATTCCCACAGAAGATTGCTTATTCGAGCTCCCATAGAAGATTGTTTATTTGAGCTGCTACAGGTAGGAAGGTCTTAACCTTATTTAGTCCGAGTATAGTCCAGTAATGTATAGTCCAAGCCTTAATACTGGGCACCGTTGTAGACTTAAATCCGAGCCTTCTTAACCCACATATACTGCAATAATCACATTCCTATGCTATTCTGTGTTGTCACATTTTAACTCACTGTCTGAGTCTTGTTATGAGCTAAACAACACGTGGAACCTCCTCTCCATAGGTGCACACAGGTCTATCCGAGCTAACTATCCACAGATATGGAGACTGTCCACAGGTATGGAGATTGTCCACAAGTCCGAGGTACTATAGGTCCAAGCTCTTGTATAGTCTACACTTGTCACTGGGTTGTTGTTTGAGCTTGAGAAGGATAGTCCAAAGAATTGCCAACAATGTTGTCATAGGTTGCCCAAACCAGAGATCCGAACTGAGATATATCACTGTCCTCCAGCAACCAATTCGACCATACCTCTTGTCACAGGTGATCTGAGCTTATGTTGTGAGGTATTGAGCCCTATTTAGCTGTAAAATACCAATAAACTAACCCACTGTACCTTCACAAGGTTTTGGACCAGTGTATACAGTCCTTGAGGGTCATAAATTTTTAACCCAAATAATTATCCTTTAAACCCTTCTCGGTGTCCTTTAAAAATTTCCCAAAATATTATAATTATGATCTCCTTTTTTATCTCCTCAGCCTCCTGTAGTTCTGTACTTCTTTTATGAATAGATCACCAAATTTTGGATGATAGAATGTTAGTCTAGACGCCATATATATACTGGTTTTGATCATAAATGAAAAGACATGTCCCTTCGCCAAGGAACATGAGCCTACACAAGTTGACTTAGGTCGGCTAGGATAAAATATATTATTTCATCTTAAAAAATCATTTTCTCTTAGTCTAAAAGGAGTTAGAGGGCGTGTAAGGGCTTGTTAGAAAGGGAAAAATATCCTCTACAAGTCTATGCCAGTTTCACCTTCAATTAGGGTCATTTTATTATCAAGAAAATTATATTTGTGAAACTGTCATCATTATTTTTCATGGCAGCCATTAGGATTTTATTTTTAAGTATTTAATTTTTAGGGCGCCTTTATCATAGACTTAGTCCATTAAGTTCATTAGGATTAGAGCTTCTTCATGACCTTAAACAATCATCACTACCATGAGTCAAGTTATTTAGGCTTTGGGGCTTCTCCATCAAGAACAAGGATGTCATATAGCAGGAGTTTCATGGTAAGCCTTCTTCTTTATCATAGATCATGCATTATGAGCATCTAGGGCTTTGAGCATCTAGAATTTCATTAATGCACTCATGTACTTAGGATCAAGCCAGATAGAGTTTAGGTCACCTATGATTTGCATGAGGTTAGAGCAACAATACAAGAATATTTTCCATCTCTAATAATGCCATACAAGAATATTTTCCATCTACAACAATGCCATATTGACATCAATGACAACCTTGAACAATAGTCTCCCCCTTTGTCATTGATGGCAATATTCTTGCCCTTCCAACATTTTCTCCCCCTTTGTCGTCAATGGAAACAGGGTACTGTTGTGGTAAAACACAACCCCCCCATTTTTTACTTGTTCACTTCAAATAATGGGGAC
>CM076575.1:661444543-661625865 GCA_034641835.2 Pinus albicaulis | reverse complement strand
TGTCAAGAACTATTAATGATGGACCATGGGCTGTGGCATTAGTGTTTGAGTCATGAAGCATAGGCAAATTACTATTGGGTTGAGAGCTCATAAACAAGAATATCAACACATCTTTCTCCAATGGTGCTATTAATTTCGATTCCAATTCTCTTTGGCCTCATTTGAGAAGGCTGGCTTCCTAATGTTGAGTATCTAATTATTACTTGGATCAACCTTTTCCAATTCGATTGTATAATCATCCCTAGTTCCTTCCCATTGCCTCCTACATGGTTGAAGTGCATGAACATATTACAGTTATGGTGGCATTTATAGTCATTGTATATTTGCCTCAACAACAGAATAACACTTAAAGCGTCTGTTGGTCCTGAGGGATGGATCCCCAGATTGGATCCTGATCCACTAGGATTTGCCTAAGATATGTTTCATACTTTTCTACTGTGTAGATCGAGACAGATCCCTCATCCATGAAATAAATCCCAAGCATCACGATTCATAAGTGGATCCAACAATTTTGGTTTCTTAAAATATGAAAATAAAACGAATTTTTTTGGTATCCTGTATTCACCCAAAGTTGGTTATTGATGGCATGCCTACTTCCTTTACCCACATTTTCTACTTTCAATGCATCTAAAAATGCAATCCAAATTTACATTCAAATCAATATCAAGCTGGCAATTTAAATAAATAAAGGTGGAAGCTTTAACTTCTCTGTTTGCCTTATGGTTAATCCCATAATTAACCTCCCTTCTCAATTCTCAATTTTCAATTAAACCCCAACAACCTTTATACCCAAGGTTTCTTTCACAATTGAGAACCCTTTTTAAAAGTCTTACAAAGACAATGTAATTAACCATCAATCGAGTTTAATTCCAAACCCCAAACCTTATAATTAACCTGAGGCTTATCGTGGTGCTTGACCCTTGCGAACATTTTAATTGCAAGTCCGACCTTTCATTTAACCTTAAACACATCTAGTTATTCAGCCCGCACGTATATATATCGACCACATTTCAATAAAAGCCCAATGCACTATATCCATTGCACAGTTCATCGAATTTTTCCTTTCCAAGTTAATCCTTTCAACCTTGGATTAAAACGAAGCGCTTATATATGAAATAACAATTAATCGGGCCCACAACACGTATATCACTTAACTTGCGTTAACTTTCATACATCATGCAATCGCAACCACCGTAGATTCTCAAGTGCCAACCATCGGATGATAATCGTGTTTTTTAAGGACAGGTCCTTAACACTCCAAAAAAATGCAATGAAGGTGGTTTTGTATTACCACTCCAGGACACGTGTCCCCCAGATAGTGATATCGCATTTTTTTTCGGAAGTCCGCTTACCAGTTTATCCAGGTGGATATCGGTGGCCACCCACTATTCCATTTGGACCAGCACCATCAATTCTTGCAGATTTTCACATTCAGCACAACTTACTATTTTTAGCAGGTTTTCGGGTCCTCCACTCTCGGAGCCGTTTTGGGGGCTTAATGATCTAGGTGGATATTGGTGGCCACCCACCTATTCCACTTAGCCCCCCACCACTGTCTCTTTCAGTTTTTCAGTTTCGGCATAACTTACTATTTTTAGCAGTTTTTCGGGTCCTGAACTTCCGGAGCCGTTTTGAGGCCCTAAGCGACGTTTTTTGGGTATGAAAGTGCCAGCGGATTTTCTGATAAAACACGTCCCGACAGCTGTAGTCCTCGGATAGATCTTTCTAACGAGCTATTGAACACGTCAAACGGAGATCGGGTGCCAAAGTTATGCCCCCGGGAAGTTGAACCACCAATTTACCCAAACGGGCGCCCACAGTTTTGGCGCCTCATCTCCTACGGTTAGGTTTTGGACGTTTCAGATTCTACATTGTTTCTCAACAATAAATAGGCCCTCGAGCCTCATTGTAACACAGTTCAGAGGTCTGTAGCCATCACATCTCTTCTCAGAGATTCGCTACCAACACCCTAGCTATTTTATTTCCATTATGCTTGTAAGCATATTTCTGTTATTTGATATTAATGAAATGAAGCATTATTTCCGCTGCATCTCTATGTTCATGGTTATTTCTGTATTCTGTTGCGTTCTTGCATAAATCCGGATTAGTGGTATCAGAGCGGGTCTTCTCTTTCTTTGTTTTTCTTTGCATGTCCCCAACGCGATCAGGGTATAAGGAGTTAGGGCTCGATCTGGTTGAACCCTTGCAAGATCAGCCTCGCAAACCCCGGCGACCTCCCATGGCGGAAGAAAAGAAAGACGAGGGAGCAGGAGATCCTATCAAAATACTGCTCGAGGAGGCTCTCGAGAAACAAAGGAACGTGATGATGGATAACTTTGCTCAAATCCTTCAACGACTGCCCACATATGGCGCATATGCATCCAACAGCCACTCTGGAGGCGCCACTCCCTTCAAGGTACAGGTAAACTTTGACATTCCTATATTTGAAGGAAAAATAGATGCAGACGCTGTAGACAGATGGTTAAATTTGTTGGAAGGGTATTTCTCGGTCCATGACTTCTCTGATCGAGAAAAGATTATTTTTGCACTCCTCAAAGCCGCCCCCCATGTCAAAGACTGGTGGGAAACCTACCGTGAGCAAGAGGGCGAAGGGGAACCCTCTCTGTTCTCAGCCACACCCACTTGGAATTCGTTCCGAGATGGAATCAAGGAACAATATTACCCCGTGGGGAGCTATGAGGACAAATACATCCAATGGACCACGCTGCGGCAACAAAAGGATCAAGATGTGCACGAACTGACGAATCTGTTCCATACACTGCGCACAAAGTTGGGTATTAAAGATTCAGAGAGACATTTGGTGCTCAAGTACCGCAGCTGTCTACACAAACACATTCAGGAGGAAATGGAGTTCCTCGACATTACATCGCTTGGCACGGCATATCGCTATGCCGCCAAGATCAAGCAGAAATTTAAGCAGAAGAAGCGAGACTTTGGATCTGCGAATCCGAAAGGTGCCCCCGAATCGAAGAACAAGGGGCAAGGCCAAAGCAATGCGACTCAGAACAACACCACAAATCCAAAGAAAGACACAGGGAAGTGGTGTGAATTTCATAACAGCCCCACTCACAGCACAAACGAGTGTCGGGCCAAACAGTCTTTGGTGGTTGAACTAAAGGCACCCGAATCAGATGCATTTTCTGATCCTGAGTTAGAACTAGACAAAGGCAATGACAAAGGGAAGCAGATCATTAATGCAGATCCCAGTGCCATTGTTGCCACCACCAAGATCCAGAAGGAGGGTCCAGAGGATCCAGAGGAGGGGGAGCGCCTCTTCCAGTCGCAGATGTGGGTGAAGGGTTCTCCGCTGCAGTTTCTCGTCGATAACGGAAGCCAAAAGAACCTCATTTCAGCAGACGTCGTGAAGCGGCTCGGCCTACCAACCATAGCACACCCGCAGCCGTATACCATCGGGTGGCTCCACCCCGGGAGAGATCTTCGCATCCGCCAGCAGTGCCGACTTCCATACAGTATCAAGCCATTCACGGATGAGGTATTGTGTGATGTTGCTCCTCTTGATGTAGCTGATGTATTATTGGGCCAACCATACTTGTGGAGGCGACATGCTGTGTATGAGTTTAGGCCTCGTGCTGTTATTATTACTTTGGGAAATAACTTGTACAGGATACCAGAGGTAGTATCGCCTCCTGTCATCTCTTTTTCTACTGCAAAACAACGCAGTAAGATTGTTTCCCAAACCAGGAAATTCATTTTCCTTACGACTCACTCACGGGGAAAGAAGAATATTGTGGCCACAACCTCGAAACAGGGCTCCCTTGCATGACTGCAGCAGATGGACAAAGTTATGGAGGAATACGATGACAATTTCTCCTCACTCATAAAGGTTCCTCTACACTATCAGGACAAGCACTCCATTGATTTGACTCCCAACGCACCACCGCCTGATGTTTTTATGCACCACCACCTGATGTTGCCATACATCCTACAACTACACATACAGAATCCAAACATGTACTGTATGAGGCTGATAAAGAAACCAAATTTACTAAACGCATCCAGCATGTCCACCCGCAGGTCCATGACATCTCCAACACATCTAATACTCAGTTCAACAGAATTTGCCTCATCTCATGGAGGATCTCAACGCAATGGGGACCATTGCTTCCTAAGGAGGGAGGAATGATCCAGGTGGATATCGGTGGCCACCCACCTATTCCATTGGGACCGGCACCATCAATTCTTGCAGATTTTCACATTCAGCACAACTTACTATTTTTAGCAGGTTTTCGGGTCCTCCACTCTCGGAGCCGTTTTGGGGGCTTAATGATCCGGGTGGATATTGGTGGCCACCCACCTATTCCATTTGAACCCCCATCTTCAGTTCTTTCAATTTTCAAGTTGCAACAAAACTTACTATTTTTAGCAGTTTTTCGGGTCCTGAACTTCCGGGGCCGTTTTGAGGCCCTAAACGACATTTTTTGGGAAAACGGAGAGCAACATGGTCAATGTTGCTCGTTCAAAAATTGAAGTCCTCGGATAGATATTTCTAACGAGCTATTGAACGCGTCAAACGGAGATCGGGTGCCAAAGTTATGCCCCCGGGAAGTTGAACCACCAATTTACCCAAACGGGCGCCCACAGTTTTGGCGCCTCATCTCCTACGGTTAGGTTTTTGGACGTTTCATATTCTACATTGTTTCTCAACAATAAATAGGCCCTTGAGCCTCATTGTAACAGAGTTCAGAGGTCGGTAGCCATCACATCTCTTCTCAGAGATTCGCTACTAGCACCCTAGCTATTTTATTTCCATTATGCCTGTAAGCATATTTCTGTTATTTGATATTAATGAAATGAAGCATTATTTCCGCTGCATCTCTATGTTCATGGTTATTCTTGTGTTACGTTGAATTCTGCCTTAAAATCCGGATCACCGGTTTAGAAAAAAGCGTCTTTGCGGTTTTATAACTCTGAAACCGCCCTTCCTACACACGATTCCATTTCACTCTTCTTACTCAAGGTTCCGCCTGTACATCTCGACTTCACTGTTCATCAAATCAACCCTTTCAGTAGACATTCCACATATGTGCCATTGCTCCCAGTTTACTCTTCTACCTCTCTCATGAACTCATCCGAGAAATGAAGTTCTATTTCTTCAAATCAAAGACTCACGCTCCGGTTGCAGGGTTTATTAACATTATTTCATCCAACGCCAATGTAGGCTCTGTCTTACCTGCTCCACTGTGTAGTTCTGCCTCGACAGGCTCCAGGGTTACAGTCACACTCTATTTGAACAGGATTCTGATCCGATATGAAAATCGTTATCCAATACAACATATGATGAAGTCCCTTCCTCCGTTCCCTTCAATGGGATTCTCTCCATGGCTTCATTAACCACTTATACCTCAAGAGCTCAATGGGACTCTTCTCCGGGTAATATATCCTTCCAGCTCCAATATCTAAATTTTATAGACGTGTATACGACCCTTCTCAAGATCAATCTCAGTGCTAAAACCCAAATTCACTCAACGTCATCGACCCTTGTAGTGGTCGATGACTGCAACACTCTCCCGTATTATCAAAGGAGTGTACAAACTCCTCAATGCATTTAGTTCAAAACAAAGTGCTGGTATTAGTTAACCTTGGTTCTCTTATCACATATAGAGCATCAATTAAACTTGCAAATCACAGAGTTCTATTAATCCATAGTGCACGGAGGTTCCAGCACTCTCATACAGAATTTTAGTTGGGTTCAAATCCCACTATGTGATATGCTTACTTTGTGAGCCAATTGTTATCGAGGTGCCGACCTGACCTTGAGTTTTAAAGAATTTGTTTTACTATGGCTACCATCCATGGAATGAAGGAAAGTGCAGGTGTGTTTCCCCAGGAAAAGCACATTCTGTGCAAAAGAATATCAAAAAATCTATACATTTTAAAAATTTTATATACCTTTGTGTGTTTACAATATTTCCTTCCAAGGAAAAAAATGCTTTCTTTATTTCAATAATGAATAAAGAGCACTCTCTTAAGGCGCTTAAGTCACTTTACAAATAGATAAGACTGTCTACTTGTTTTTTAATCAAGTAATTTGTCTTCCAATATTTTGCAGTTACATGAAAGTGCTATCCAAAAAATACTTAATTGATATCAAAACAATCTCAAGAGTCAAAATTACTACTAAAGTCCATGCGAAGACATATTACAGTATTCCAATACTTTTTGTATTATGTATTCCAATATAGTATATACCCTCAATTTACGTGACTATTCAATTTACTATCTTGTTTTAAAGGGAATTTGAATCCTTTCCAGTAGGTGGGCTGAAATCTCAGTGCCCTCAACATGGGTTAGGATTAATGGTAGAGATCTTGGGTTTTCATGGATGAGATCCATGTTCAAATCCCATGGATTATATGAGTAAGGGAGGCCAAAAATGTGAAACGGGTTGAGGCAAAGTGAAAATGGATAGTCAACTCAGCAAATTGGTAAATCTCATCAAATGTCAAGAACTATGAATGATGGACCATGGGATATGGCATTAGTGTTTGAGTCATGAAGCATAGGCAAATTACTATTGGGTTGAGAACTCATAAACAAGAATCTCAACACATCTTTCTCCAATGGTGCTATTAATTTCGATTCCAATTCTCTCTGGCCTCATTTGAGAAGGTTGGCTTCCTAATGTTGAGTATCTAATTATTACTTGGATCAACCTTGTCCAATTCGATTGTACAATCATCCCTAGTTCCTTCCCATTGCGTCCTACATGGTTGAAGTGTAGAAATTTGAATAAACGTGTATTTATTCACCGAGATTCTCCTGATCACACACTATTTTAGCTTCATGCATAATACAGAATCTCTTCTACCATTGATCATCATGCGGAAATAAAATCAATTGCATGCACACATTAAAGCCATAAAAATTCACACATATGAACACAGTATTTCATGGGAAAGCTTAAAGCTGAAAACCCCCAACTATCTGTATATTATACATGTCATGGAGATCATGTAACAATCATAGTACAAATCTCTTTGCAAGCTCTCATGCACTACCTCCCATGCTACACACTATCAAGCTAGATCTGGCAAAACTCATGCTCCAACCTTTAGCCGCTTGATAGCCAACCTGAATTGCTTTTTCAAGCTATGGGATGGCCTCTTTATATAGATAAACCACCCAGCCTGAACTGCGCAATCCTCATGGGTTACTCCACCCATCTGTGTGTTGCAAATAGCAATAGTATAGTCACAACTGATAGTTAACCTACTCTTTCACCTATTTCTGCATAGGTCTCCACTGAAACTATCCATGCACTGAAGTTAACTGATGTATTCTTTAGTTGATTAATGAGTTTATAATTAGTGAATTAATTAATAATTAATTCACACCACTCACACTAATTGTATCCATCAGTTAAACTAGATACAAATAGCTCAACTATGTTTAGATTAGTTAAACTGAATACAACTCCACTAACTTCCTCAATCAACTCCACCAAACTCTGTCACATGAGTTCTAACTGAAGTCATCATGCAATAGCTTCACTTAAACCCTAGGAAAAGCATATTTCCTTCTGTCAGCTGCATGTGCCACATCCAGGCATCAAACTGAAGTGCTTCAAGAGAATAAGATAATGTTTAGAGTCCAAATATTATTAAGAGCTAATAATATTCGACTTCCCTATTTTTAGGATAGGCAGTCTAAAAATAGACTTCGACCTATAGGTCCAAAAAATAGATGTCCATCTATTTTTACCAACATGACCAATACTCCAAGAATAACATACTGCAATCCTCGGACCATGCTCCATATGTCTAAAAATAGACATAGTCTAAAAATAGATTTTTCGACAAAAATCACATGTGTGGTCCCCACCTAGTTTAGGTGATCACTTTCCAACTAGGATCGGGAAAGATGTTTCAGGAGGCCTCCTTCACTGTTTCTTGTTGCCATTTTCAACACTCCCTCTCAACAAGAAAGGACTGTCATTGCATGCGACATGCAACTCCATGCATTCACCCTGCAACCTTCACAAGCGCCATGCAACTCCATGCATGCGACAGCTGGCTCCATGCATTAGCCACCACCCAACCTTCACAAACACCATGCAACTCCATGCATGCGACATGCAGCTCGTGCGGTCGCCATTCGCCCTTGCATGCGCCATGCAAACTCATGCATGCCATGCAACTCCATGCATGCGCCAGCGTGCCCATGCAACATCTGCGAAACTGAATAGGCTCCAAACAACTCAATCAGTCTGATGCATATATCATCAAAGTCTTCGACCTCTGCTTAGATACTGCACATGTCATCAGGAACCACTGCACTATTGAACTCTTGAACCCATGCACTCTTGCACTTGTTGTCAACTCTGATTCACGCTCCAGTATCCGACACTGTCACTTTGATCTGCTTGCATCAATCCAACTGATCTGCTACTGATGCGCTATGGGCACCTCATATCCTGGTTCAATTCATGAGATCCACACCATATCCATGAATCCTGCCCAGAAATCTCCACCTGGGATTACTCATGCATGTCGCCCCACCTCTCACCTGGTGGTATAGTTGCATGCACTCCCTCTGCCCATCTGGCACGAAATTTCTCTGCATGAGTGGTTTCTCCCACTCCATGATCCTCTTGTGGTTGCTCCACACCCCGAGGTTCACTTTCACCTGCATGCAAAACTTGCTCCCTCTCAAGCATCAGTTGCATGTCTTTCTTTTGCATGCAAAACTTGCTCCCTCTCAAGCATCAATTGCATGTCTTTCTTGCCTGCATGCAACACTTGATCCCTCTCAAGCTTCAGTTGCATGTCTTCCTTCCGCTTCCCAATAGTAGGAAGCTCCGTAGACATCCCATCTACTTCAAGTCTGTAGAGATTCTTCTGCATCTCCAGTTGTGGCTGCTCCACAACCTTTTGAGACTGCTTCTCACGCTGCATGTTGAGAGGATCCCTCTCAACCACCAAGTCACTAACCTTTGCTTTGCACCTCAAAGCTTTGCATGCATCTTGTACCTCAGTGCATGTAGATTCTTGGCTCGCGCACATTGCAATTGTCCCGCCGTCGCAAAATTTTCTAACAAAAAGAGCTGATTTTAAATCGATGATATCTCCCTCATCCGAGCTCCGATTCGACCGATTTTTTTTTTTAATTTGGGTATTTTTTCGCAAGGAATCCAAATATGATATTTTTTTCTGAAAATATTTCACCAAAAATTTTCAGATATTCCCTACAAACTCGCGCACCCAAAAATTCTCGCTCTCATTCCATGTAGAAAATTATATACAATATGCATGTATATTTCCGGTTTTCTCCATCTTTATGTTTCTTGAGTTTATCCTAAAACTCAACCGCTTCAATGCTTTGCAATTGCTCCAATGATCAATATCGCTCCGATACCATGTAGAAATTTGAATAATGGATGAGTTATTCACCGAGATTCTCCTGATCACACACTATTTTAGCTTCATGTATAATACAGAATCTCTTCTACCATTGATCATCACATGCGGAAATAAAATCAATTGCATGCACACATTAAAGCCATAAAAATTCACACATATGAACACAGTATTTCATGGGAAAGCTTAAAGTTGAAAACCCCCAACTATCTGTATATTATACATGCCATGGAGATCATGTAACAATCATAGTACAAAGCTCTTTGCAAGCTCTCATGCACTACCTCCCTTGCTACACACTATCAAGCTAGATCTAGCAAAACTCATGCTCCAACCTTTAGCCACTTGATAGCCAACCTGAATTGCGTTTTCAAGCTATGGGATGGCCTCTTTATATAGATAAACCACCCAGCCTGAACTGCGTAATCCTCATGGGTTACTCCACCCATCTGTGTGTTGCAAATAGCAACAGTATAGTCACAACTGATAGTTAACCTGCTCTTTCACCTATTTCTGCACTGGTCTCCACTGAAACTGTCCATGCACTGAAGTTAACTGATGTATTCTTTAGCTGATTTATGAGTTTATAATTAGTGAATTAATTATTAATTAATTCACACTACTCATCACTAGTGTATTTGTCAGTTAGACTAAATACAACTAGTTCAACTAAGTTAAACCGAACACAACTCCACCAACTGTCTCATCAACTCCACCAAACTCGGCCACATGAGTTCTAACTGAAGTCAACCATGCAATAGCTCAACTAACCCTTAGGAAAAGCGTATTTCCTTCTGTCAACTGCATGTGCCACATCCAAGCATCAAACTGAAGTGCTCCAAGAGGATAAGATAATGTTTATATTCTAAATATTATTAAGGGTTAATAATATTTGATTGTTCTATTTTTAGCCCGGCAGTCTAAAAATAGAAACCGCCCAATGTCTAAAAATAGAGGTCCATCTATTTTTACCAATTCGACCAATCATCCATAAATAGCATCCTACAACTCATAGACCATGATCCATATGTCTAAAAATAGACATAGTCTAAAAATAGACTTTGCGACAAAAATCACCTGTGTGGCCCCCACCTAGTTTAGGTGATCACTTTCCAACTAGGATCAGGAAAGATGTTTCAGGATGCCTCCTTCACTGCTTCTTGTTTCCATCTTCAACACATGAAGTGCATGAATAACATATTACAACATGTGGTGTATGTCTTGAGAAGGTCATTGTATATTGGCTCAAATAATAAATGCTGTGCCTAATAGCACTTAAAGCTGTGTTACTGGATCTGTTGGTCGTAAGGGATGGATCCTCAAATTGGATCCTGATCCGCTAGGATTTTCCTGAGATATGTTTCGTACTTGTATACTTTGTAGATCGAGATAGATCCCTCATCCATGAAACGAATTCCAAGCATCATGATTCAAAGTGGATCCAACAATTTTGGTTTCTTAAAATATGAAAATAAAATGAATTTGTTTGGTATTCTGTATTCACCCAAAGTTGGTTATCCTTTGTGCTCATTCACGGCTTAACTGAAATTAAGTGACAATTTTTGTTGCCAATTAGGTGTAGTTTGAGTGGCTGAGAGGGAATGTTGTTTCCTCCCTTGCTTAACTTGGGTTCAAATCCCACTATGTGATATGATTACTTAGTGAGCCAATTGTTATCGAGATGTTGACCTGACCTTTAGTTTTAAAGAATCTGGTTTACTATGGCTACCATCCATGGAATGAAGGAAAGTGCAGGTGTGTTTCCCCAGGAAAAGCACATTCTGTGCAAAAGAATATCAAAAAATCTATACATTTTAAAAATTTTGTATACCTTTGTGTGTTTAAAATATTTCCTTCCAAGGAAAAAAATGCTTTCTTTATTTCAGTAGAGAATAAAGAGCACTCTCTTAAGGCGCTCAAGTCACTTTACAAATAGATGAGACTGTCTACTTGTTTGTTAATCAAGTAATTTTTCTTCCAATATTCTGCAGTTACATGAAAGTGCTATCCAAAAAATACTTAATTGATATCAAAAAAATCTCAAGAGTCAAAATTATTACTAAAGTCCATGCTAAGACATATTATAGTATTCCAATACTTTTTGTATTATGTATTCCAATACAGTATAGACCCTCAATTTACGTGACTATTCAATTTACTGTCCTGTTTTAAAGTTTCATTTTTTTTTTTAAAATTGAACCCGCCGTTGGTATACCGACGCTTTGTAAACGTCGCTCTTCTGACACCTTATAAGCATCGGTATTCCGACGCCTTGAACGTTTGCCCTTTTTTTTGGTCTTGTGACATTCCATTTTTTTTTTAATTTTTAAATGCCCATCGGTATTGCGACAATTCTTCCTGGCATCGGTATTGCAACGCTTCTGCAGAGTGTCAATATTGCGACACTTTGGGAAAGTGTCGGTATTGCGACACTTTAATAAGCGTCGGAAGAGCGACATTGAAAACGTCAGACCACATATCGTCGGAATTGCGACATATTACAAACTTAAGAGCTACATACTTACAAACGTCGGAAGAGCGACGCCTTGGAAAATGTCGAAAGAGCGAAAATTGTTTGGAAATGTCAGAAAAAGTGTCGGTATTGCGACACTTTGGCAAAGCATTGTAATTACGACGTAATGGCTAACCACGTTTTGTCCGACCTCGAACTGTCACTCTTGTGACGACTATGTGTTGGAATAGCGACGAAGTGGCCATTGAAAATTGGGCCAAATTTTCTAGTGACAGCATTGGCAACGCCGCCCATAATTAAACGCTACCTGGGGGGTCCAAGGGAAGGACTGGCTGTTCGGGGTGGACATAGCCCAAACTGGGTGAACCACATATATCTATGTCTCTCTGGTTTTATGCGTTTTGTGTGCTTGTGTTTTCCGCATATTTTATGTGTTTCATTGCTCTGTAATATTTAATTTCTAATAGCTGCAATGTAATCCTTCTAGGGATGAGGAGAAAAGGACCACATCGTTAGAAAAGAGTAGAATAGATATCAGAACCTGGTGAATAAGGAATTCATCGATGTCCTGGATATGCTCGTGTAGTAATGCCTCCAACTGATCAATATAAATCCAAACTAGGATAAGGGACAGTGAACAACCTTGTTTAACCCTAATAGTTCTTTAGATGAAATTAATTATCCCATGAGTCATCCGAAGAAGACCAAGGATGATATCATATAGGTGCATAATATATGTCAATAGGGTCACAAAGATTCCAATATATCTAAGTCTCTAGAGTAAGGCTTCTCTCAGAAAATAGTCAAAATCTTTTCGAAAATCTATGAAACACCAAAAGACTTTCAAAGGGCGGTGTCATGCCTCCTCAATCAAGGCGCAGAGGGTGAAGATGTCGTCAATGGTTTGATGAGCTAGTCGAAAACCTACCTGTCCCTTAGATCTATGTTGTCTCTTCTAAGGATCACTGGAGAGCTTCCCATGTAGAACAATAGCATACAACTTTAAGAACATGTGGACTACCATGATCGTTCTGTAGTTATTTGGATTTTAGCTTGACCCTAATTTGTGGATCAAATGGATGATGTTGTGTGATCATGACGATATAAATCCTTCACAGACTACATGGTTAAATAGATAATCCAAGTAGCTAACCAAAGTACGAAAACCATGATTAAATAAATCTGCTTGGTAGTATTCCTCATTGGCTACTTTGTTCTTTTTCATCACCCAAATGGCCTCTCTAATATATCTATCTGAGAATAGGTAACATGAAGAGGGTGTGGAGGTAACATGAATTTGGGCCTGCCCAGGAATATCATAAAGGTTTGAAGTGTGAGATAAAATGGATGTAGGGTCGAGGTTAGATGGAAGAGGTGAGCTTTGGGGAAGAATGGTATGCTATAATTTTTTAGGGGAGTCGCCAAGGAGAGAAAAAGGTTCATGTCTTCTATTAACAGAAAAAGAGTTATTTCTTGTGACAGAGGAGACAATGATAAGAGGATTTGAGGTCAAAGTAGAAGGGTTGAGAGTGGGTAAAATCATATCAAAGTCACGATGTAGAGTATTTAATTCATCATCGTACCATTTGTTCATGGGGAAAGATCCAAATTTTAGGGATATGGAATTAGAATGAGTGGAGTGGGGGAAGGAATGGAGTGTTGCTTCCCAAATGGAATATGAAATACATGTGAATTTAGTGGAAGTAAAATCAAGAAAGGAGAATTGGGTCTCTGATGGGAGCATCTTGCATAGGGTAGAGGAAAATTTGTTAGGGTCACCTTCGTTAAATCAAAAGGTGGTTTAGGGTGGGCCCCAAGGTGAAGGATATGGTGGAAAGGGAGGGTCAAACTAGTGACAGAAGGAAATAAGTGCATGATCGACAAAGGGGATGGGGCAGATTGAGAGATGGCGAATAAAAGGGAGCAAGTTCTAGCTAGCGAAGACATAATCAACTACACTCGCACCACCACCATACGACCGACATGTGAAAAAGAAGGAGTATAGGAAACATGGGAGACCATTTAAAATCAACAACTCATGGGATTCCCCCAACTTCAATAGATGGTTACTATAAACTGTAGCGGGCCCCAAAACATCATCTAACATTCAGTGAAGCCCTATTGAATCTGGATCTATCCCCTGGGTACAAAAAAAATCCTTTGATCGATCGTGAAGAGGGATTTGGATATCTTTAGTATGAGCATTAACATCACCTAGGAGGATGACTTCCCCATGAGGAGAAAACACCCAAATCTTTATTAATGGAACGAGAAAATAATTTTCATCGACTTCATGAAGGAAGAATGTCTTTTGAAAAGTGAGGCCTGATATTTATATTATCTTTGATGCCTCCTTGAATACCATGGGTGAATAACATAGGTGGAGGTAAATACGATGGGTGGATACCACTTTCCACTCAGATCAAATGGAAAGTATGAAGTGGTGGGCATATCAAAGGGAATTTTCGGGGCTAAATATTTGAGTGAGTGAATGAATAAATCTAAATTGCATGTTGGTTTTATGTAGGGTGTGCACTTCCTAAATGAAAATCAACATCTTTGATACAAGTCCCATGCGTGAACTATCAAGGTTGGTTTCCAATGAATGGATGGTGGATGCATGAACTACCCAATTAGACTCAAATTGCAAAGTAAATCTCTCAAACCTAATGAAAAAAATTAAGAAGAAATTTATTTGAGCATACCACAATACATATTGCATTTAAAATACATTTAGTCATGACATATACCATTACTTCAAACACTACTTTGTTATGGAAAACAACATTCTATCTCACCATTAAATATTTATCAAGAAAAAGAAGTAAAATGAATCCTTGAAATTATGGATGAATAAGTAAATAAATAAGAAAGACTTACAAAAAAATTGTAGAAATCCCACTACTCAAAACAAAAAAAAATAAAAAATATATATATATATCTATATATATATATATATATATATATATATATATATATATATATATATATATATATATATATATATAACATTGCTCAAATTCAAATTCTACACTGTCTTATCTATTTGGAGACACTTCATTGTGTACTCACTCAAGATTACTCGACGAGTTTGTTTTTGACACCAAAAAGATTCCACTCCAGCATGTGTGTTTTACATTTTTAATGTGTTTTAAGGGATATTAGAGCATATTTTTTTTTGTGTGTGCTACAAATTTCCCAATATGTATTGTTTGATTTACAAATTTCAATATATTTGTTAACTCTAACTTTCTTCAGAATAAAGGGGGTGGAATTCATTAATGTTATATATATTTATTTATTTATTTGTATATATATATATATATATATATATATATATATGGACGAGATTAAGATACAAGAATTAGAATTTGAATGTCATTCTACTTATTGCAGTAAAGTCTATAACAATAGTGAAGTTAAGGAAAGCGTATTAAAACTCTTATATTGAATTGGAATTAATAATGAAGTCCATTGTCCATCCCTGCTTTAGAGCAACGACATTTTCTCTTTACACCTAATATATGTTGCATTAGAGTGTTTCAACTACTTTAGTGTGGACAAAAGACTATAGGATACATACATGAATTCCATGGTGAATTTAAAAATCCCATGGATTTGCGTGAGTGGTTACTAAGCTTATTAGCTAGAAATATTTAATGCAAAGAAAAATAGTAATGGATTGGTCTTTGGGACAATTAGGTTAGGAAAAGTAAAGTTGGTTGTGGAGCTTGTGTTGAGGCATGCATAAGAATGATGATTCATACAATTTGTTTTGGCATGCACACATATAATATTTATCACCTTCCTTTCACATTTTTAAAAGGGCATAATGTCCATATGTGATTTGAGTGAAGCAATATTCAAAGTTAATTATACAATTTAAGCTTTCTCTATTCTATGTTATGATGTTGGAGTTAATAGAGATGGATGATGTTGGAGTTAATAGAGATGAAGTTCAAAGTTATGCTTTTTGTAGTGGGTTTGAATTTCATATTTGTTGTGGGAGAAGTGGGCATTAGTGGAGGAACTATTGCTAAATTTGAATAACAACATATTTCCAAAACTGAATTATGCAACATTAGAGGGTTTGGCAAAGATTTAGGATGAGGTTTTGGAGGCAGAAATGGGAGAAAGCATCATCATGAAATTTGACATCTAAATTTCAAGTCTTTTGAAAGGATAATTTGACATTTAATATTCATCATTATTCAAGAGAGTCAGATATGTGTTAGCACTATATTTGTACCTTCAAAAAAGGTCTAAATGATTTGAAGAGTAGTTGACTCTTTCATTTTACTGAAATGTTTTAAGTATTATTTTGATGGAAAAGGAAAAGGAAAAGAGTTAAGTGTTGGAAGACAATTGTTTTTGTGTGAAAAAAGTGACATAGGGTTTAGAACATGTCAAAAGGTTTATTAAACAATCCCTAAGCTCCTGACCAATTTTTGCATCCAATCACATCAAGTTTATCGAAGAAAAATGACGCTACGAAAAATATTTTGCAATGCCTACAGGTCATGCTACGAAAATATTTGTAGCTCCTACAAGATTTTTTAAAAAGAAATTTTTTTAACTGCCATGTTAGTGATTTAAATTATTAAGCGCCTTTTGGAGTGACTTAATTCATATTGAAAATTTATGTGACGTGAACGAGGGTTTCCAAGTGTTTTAAGAGGGTTTTAGAGATAAACCTAAAATTTAAATATGTGCCCAAAGGGTCATTTCCAACAAACTAGAAAACTTGTGTTGCAGTAGACATAGTGTCTTTTAAATCATTTTCGCATCATGTTTGAAAAGAGTTAAGTCTGTTTTAAGTTAAATCATGGGAAAATCCAAGCATATTAAACATTATGAAGTTGATGGCATTGAGTGATTTGAAGCCTATGGGGAGCTAATCGTTGTTTTCACAAATGTGGGATGGGAACCTACTTTTCATTATTTCAAAGGATATAATCTAAGTTGGTGCCATGATTTTATCAACTCCTTTAATGGTAGCAAAAATAGGGTCAGGGACATGCAATTTCAAGTGAGAAAATTTGCATAGGCACATGTTTACCAAATAAAGGAGAGAAGTGGTTTAATAAGAAATGAAAACTTTTTTTCTATTTTAGTCACCATTTTCAAAAAAATATTTAAAGTGGTTATGAATTTTGAAATTTTTTTTATGTTTTTGGTAAAAACTCATTGAAAAAAACCTCTTTCATATTTTTCCCATCCTACATGGTTTGGAAAATACAGAGGAATGTTTGAGGCTTACTTTTACAGATTTTGTAATTATGCTTTTTTCATGTTTTAGCCATTATTTTAAAACCTGGTTTACAAACATATGGGGATTAATTTTTAAAAACCAAAATATGTTTTGGTTGGTAACATACTTATTTACAAAAACCTCTCTCATATTTCTAACAAATATCATGTTTCGAGAGATTCAAATATATCTTTGAGGCCTATTTTTCTATATTTTTCAAATTTATGTTTCTTATAAAAATGCCAAGTCAACAACCGAAGGCCACCTCATCAATTCAACTTGGGGATTAGATGTTATCTCCTCCTTGATAATTTCAAACAACAAACTAAATATGGGTGAATAGGTTTTTACACCAATTTCTTTTGGATCTTGATGATTATTGTAATTAAGGCATTCGACAAATTACGTATCTAAAACCTATGTAGTGTTTCTATAAATTAAATGTAAAATGAGGACCAATGGTTGGATTCTGAAACAAAAGAGGTATTTTTTCTATGTGTTTATCAAAATATATGATTTTTACAAGTGCCAAGATGACCAAAATATTTTGATCAATGATACAAATATTCTTGTGATGGTGTACTCCATTTTTGTTTCTTTAGTGACAATTATCCTTCCTATTTGATGGACATTTATGGTTTTTCTTCTGATGTTTATATAAGGTAATGTGACAAAATTCATTATTTTAATGCTCTGGTTCATATATTTTAAATATATGCACTTTTTATTTTAAAGCTTGCAGGATTTATGTTTCATGCCATGTTGTAGTGGATTTTTATCTCTTTATTCTATTACCATCTAAAATGATGTTTTGATAGGTCTACAACCTGCCATATACCCTGCCTCTGTCAATATTGATTCATAAATTCAATGTATTGGAAATTTCACTTAAAAACTATTTTTTTTTGACCCCATTGCCCAATGGATTAATTGCTTCACCCCAACCAAACCCTATTTCCAACACAACTCTACTGAAGATCTAGCCATTGTTTAAAGACACAACATATTGTTAAGTTTAGTGATTAGGTTTTCAGAGAGAGCCCTTTATGAATTCAAGGGGCTAGTGTTCAATCTACAAGCTTGGTTTGAAAAGGTTACCTTAAGAGTTTCTCTTTCATAGCCAAGAGGAATTTTTGAGTGATAACAATATGAAGAAAAATAAAATCATAGAATTTCACCATTACAAGTGGCATCACTATGAATTTGGACATTACTATAAAAGGTGTTCCAAATTAAGCGTATATTAAAAATATAAAACCATTCAAGTGGAATTCTTCTCAAAATCATGAAAATCATTGACCTTTATTGAATATGTCCATAGCATTACAACCTTGGCAAGCTTATCAACAATTTTCCATGCAGAAGTGGGAGTATTATTCTCATTATTTAGGTTGTAGTCCACCGATATGGTTTGGGATGATATTTAACATGGAAGGAGTTCAATATTCCCTATTAATTTTGTCATCAACGCTCTCTCCTCATGTTATTGCATGTCGCTACATATGATAATTTGGAGTGGATAAAATGTACGCTTAGCTAGAAATTTTGTGATTTTTTTGGTTACTCATTCTCAATTGAATATCTATAAGTTCTACTTACATTTTCTAGCAAATCTTGTTTCCAATTCCACTTACTACAATTTTTTTCCTCTGCGGAAAATGCTATCTGTTAGAATAGTTGGAATGGATAGCTAAATACCTCACCTTGGGTACTACCTTCCCTACTTTGAGCCTATTTTTCTTCCTTCTGACCTCCACATTAGGGAAAGATGTTACACGATTGCGGATAGAATTATATCTTGAAATGGACAAGACTTGCTATTTTGTGTTAAATAATTGCCATGAAACTAGATTTCTATAGGCCAAACTAAAGACACTAAAGTCCATGCTAAAGTTTTCGGTAGACAAAATCTATAAATAGGAAAGAAATCACCATTGTTTGTTTGTATAAAGGTAATCATGGATATTTTTGGGCTCAAGAATTGTCATCCTTTTCACTACCTTTTTCCTACCTTTTGGACTATTTTTTCTTTCATAATCACATACTTTTGTTTAACTGTTTATTTTATTTACCAATGTATGCCACTTCCCATGTCACACTAACTTATGCAATTTTTCTTGCATTTGATAAGAGAGTAGTTTTTTTTGGCATTTTAATGATAAAATAATGAAGACAAATGTGACCCAATTAGCTAGGACATTGTTAATCCCCTATTCCAGATGTTGTGATGTTGTTTCTACAGGACTTTATGACAGTGTTACACTAGGCCAACGTTACAATGTTGAATATTTTGTTCCATGCTGATATGATTCTTAATGCTATCTTTGGTGTTGACACATATTATATTACTCAACGAGGTCAACTTGGACCATTGTGCCAACAGGGAAATGAACTTTCTTGATGATCTAGCCAATTTATAATTTCGAACATTCTAGCTACTCACTAATATGAGGCAACCATTGTGGCATCAATTTTATTTGCAATTAATTTATTGGAACTCTCTTAAAAAATACCTTTAATTACTATTATTTGAATATTCTAAGAATTTAAATATTTTCATGGTTGTTCATCATGATTTGTACAAATACTTTACTAAGCAAACAAAATTATATGAAGGATTTATTTTCCCAAAAGGGGGGTTGGAATTAATATTGTTATTTTGAATCGAGTATCTATACATTTTACTTTTCTAATTAATGCAATCCTGAGAAACTTCATAATTCTCTTTATGATTTGTTGTGCTAGCTTGTGATTTGTAGCCTCTCTAGCTCCCTGCTAAGGAGGAATATACCTCCTATTTAGTAATGAGCATTGTGTGTACATAAAGGTTTCATAGCTACATTGTTTATTGTCTTGTAGGTTGTGGTTTCAATTCCTATAATTGTGGTTTATAGTTGTTACATATTTCTTACTGTATTGAGGTTCTACTATTATTCATATATTATGATCGCTTGTAGAAGGATTGAATAATAGGATATCAACATTTATCCATAGCCATCATAGAATCAAACTTTATCATTTGTATGTTACTATTGTTGATTTACCATTGTTACAAGTTTCTATGATTTACCTCTATTATAGAGTGTTGACTAGTTGTTGTTATGTTTTATTCCTATTACAACTTTCCTTTATTATTTCCATCCCTATCTCATTGATGTTATCTTAGCATCAAAATTCCTGTTTAAAGGTTGGTTGTATTTCTATATGATTTCACTTCAAAGTTGGTAGAATAATAACTAGTGATTGTGTGGTTGTGGTTGAGCTATTTTATGAAAATGAGGAATTTATTTATGTGAGCATTATTTCCTTAGGTAAGAGAGGTTTAGAGTAGCCGAGTATTATTTTATTCTTCAAGTGTGATTTCCATTTCCATAAATGTGTGCAAAGAATTTCCTTTTATGCAAGTGTGAAGTTTGACATCGAGATCTTTTATTTACATCATTAAGTTGATTTTCATTCTTACAAGTGAGAGTATCCATAGTAACATTAGGCTATGATTGAGTGCTAAGTTCTTGTTGAGGAAGCATCAAGTGATCTAGGGATAGTTATGGAAATTTAATGATTGTTTCATGCACATATTGTGTGCAATAACATTGAAATAAATAGACCTACCCTAGTTGACAATTTATGCTATTGAGGTTGTATTGTGAAGACAATAAAAAAACCCTAAAATTTTGGTGCCATTGCCAGGGAGGTTTTTCAAGCACAAATACTTAGCTAACATAGTTCCTTTTGATATATTAAACAAATGATATTCTAAGGATGCATGAATAGAAAATAATAAAAACATAGTTCTCCCAAAAATACTAACCCTACATGAAGATGAGGTCATGGAAGAAAGAATAAAGACTTGGGAGAAACTGCATTCATTCAGAAACTGATCTTAAAATTATAAGTAGAATAATCTACCTATAGATCAATCTCTTGGAAAAAATGACCTTGCAAGTCATCTACTTTGGGAAAAAAAAATTTAGAGGTCGAAGTCTCAAGGATCAGTTGCTTTGGAAGTAGAAGTGGCTCGTGATCCATAATTAAATTGTACAAAGTTATCCTCACATTGAGACCATTTTATTAACAACAAAAATTGAATATCAGTACTTGTCAAAAGGACAAGGAGAAACAGACAAGCAAAACTCAAGAGGAGAATATCTAAGTGAGGAGGACAAGCAACCCCTTGATAATTTTGTTTTGGATTCAGGAAGATTTGGAAAGTGCCCTGAGGAATCATTAGTATAACCATTGCATCAAGGGATACTTTTTGGTGTATAACCAGTACCTAAAGAAGTGCTGGAACATCTCCATACTTTTCTATGGAACACAATGGCGAACACAAATGAAAACATAACTACCAATTTTGAATTCCCTAGCATTCAGAATGTTACTAAAAATGTTCCTATGAAAATAATTCCTCTTTAATCTATTCTAAATTTTCATGACTCTACCAATGAGGAATCAAACACCTTCCTCTTTGGATTCGACATCTTGTGCCAAATTTTTTAGTATACCACAGACACCCGAAAGTTGAAATTTCTCCCCGCCACCTTAAAATGAGCGAGATTAATATGGTTTATGGGCCTTAGTGGTGAGTCCATTTCTTCTTGGGACGAAATGAAGAAGTATTTCCTAGGAAAGTATCAAGACTATTGAAAAACCAACGATCAAAGGGAATAACTCTTCACAATGTCACAAAAATAATATGACAGCTTAGAAGACTACATTGAGTGCTTCCAATATAATTTACATAGGTCCAAACACATTGATCTAGATAAATATATATAAATAAATTACATGGGGCATCTGGTCACCATATAATGCACAAGAATATCAAAAATATATATAACTCCAAGATATAAGCTCTACGTTAATCAATGAGTCTTGCTATATCTCACCATAAAACCATTAGTAAAATGATTTAGGGAAATACAATCATAATTGTATGAGAAACTCAAAAGGACATGTGAAAAAAATATGTATTGTCTCTCTCTCTCTCTTTTTAAATACAAGGCTAAATCAAATGCAACTAATTAAGAATGCATAAAATCAAGAAATAAATATAAATCGACAGGAAAGCACAAGAAGAAAGTATTAAAGGAAGTGCACAAGATATACACTCTACATCAATCAATGAATATTGTTCTATCTCAATGTAAAACTATCAATAAAAAGATGTAGGGAAACACAATCACCATGTAAAGAAAAATGAAAGTAAATGTGACAAAAACCTTATTCTCTCTCCCAATTTCTTTTAATACAAGTATAAATCAAATTCTTGTATTCTGCCATGGAATCTTGAGGTGGCACGTCTTCAATAACCCCCTCATACTTTTATTCATCATAATAAAGGTCCCAATGTTTTCTTTAGTTTGCAAAAATGTTTGATCCAAGCATTTGGATATCCTTCCAAGGAAAATCATTGATCTTTGCAAATAATAGTGAACACACACACACACACACACACACACACACACACACACACACACACACACACACATATCCCTTGAAGTTTTGGAGTGTGATACATATGACATGTGTGTGTGTGTTTGTTCCATATGTATCTTTAAACAACTGACTAATTGATTGGAGCATAAACATTGGGTAACCAAAGAAAAGACTCAATTCTCATTAGCATTGACACCAAAATGTTATCACGCAATCTCACATTTTAGTGTGAATCCTTTTTAAGATACAAAGATGATTTGAACATGGAATTGTTCCCATTTTCATGTAGACAACTTATAATTTTTTTTTTTTTAGTGAAAGATAAGTCCAACACAAGGGAGGCTTCCCAAGTAGCACTTAGAGTTTCTAGCGCAAGATAGGTTAAGTCTAAGGTAAATTATGTATCTACCCAAAATACCACCATGTTTTTATGAAATATGAGATAAGGATTAAGGTGGTTGTTTAAAGTAAATTCTAGAATTAGGAATGTTTCAATTTAGGAATTTTTAGAGGGTTTATCAAGTTATTATATAATAAAACATTATTCCAAAATAGTGAAATTCTGAAACTTACTTAAGGTTGTCATAGAAATTACATAAAATATAGATAAATTACAGTAGGAAACATGTTATAAGAGTAGTATATTTTAGTCACTTACACAAACTAAAAACAAGTGATTTTTAAGGATAAATCAATGAATAAATCAGGGGTTTTAGTAACTTGCTAATTTTGAAAAAAAATAGCATATTGTAGTTAATAAAACCAATATGTCCCCTTAGAATAATACCATCCTATTTGTACTTTTATTTATAATAATACAAATCCTGTTAACACTTCATAGTCATCCACAATGCTTCTGAAATTCCCTTATCTAGAATGTAGTCCCTTGGGAAATCCATCCTCTCCCATGTCGTGATGCCATCAAGAGTAGTTCAGGACTACATAGTTATCTTTCTAGTTCCATTAGGTATTTAATCCATTCATTCTTCCTCCTCACTATATATATTTTCCCTTCTCACTTGTGTCATAAACATATAATTATCGAGAGCATTATTTTAGATTTCAATCAAAATTTGAATGTATTCATTGCAATAATTAGATTAAACTAATATAGTAAAATTTTCACAATAATTACCTTTCTAGATTTGTATGCAATATATTATTATTCATTATCTATCCTCACTAGATATATTTCCTTCTCACTTGTGTCATAAACATACAACTATCATGAGCATTATTTTAGATTTAAATCAAAATTAGAATGTGTTCATTACAACAATTAGATTCATCTAATATAATAAATTATTTACAATACTTAGCATTATATATTTGTATGTGATATACTATTTTCATTATGGTATTACTCTAATTGTCCATGTTCAAGACAATTTTACATGCTCTGTTGTTCTTCTTGACATCATAATGCTAAATCATGTAATCTACCATGTCTAGTTGGAGGGTTTAGTGAATGCCTAAACACATTGTTATATTTCCATCAAACCTAGCACCTGACAATCCATTGACCTAACAGATTACTAATCTAGAAAAATGTCTTCAGGATCGTGAATAATTTTTTCTAATTAATTATACTCACATAATCCTACATTTTGATATATTACTAATCTACTGAATGAACATACAACTATATTTTTAAAATTGATTAGTGGAAGCAAAATGTACCATCTCAATCACAAAAATGACACACCATATTCTTCCCAATAAGATTTCTTCATTAAAATTCTAAACCTATTTACGCTCCCATCGTACGAAAATAAATTCATGTGATGGATCCTGAAGAAATTTCTCTAATACATTCATGTGATGGATCCTGAAGAAATTTTTCTAAATAATTTTACTCACATAATCCTACATTCAGATAAATTAATAATCTACTAAATGAACACACAAATAGCATTTAAAAAATGATTAGTGGAAGCAAAAGGTACCAATCTCAATAAAAAAATGACACAACATATTCTTCCTAATCAAAGTTCTTCATTAAAATTATAAAACTACTTAGGCTCCCATCCTAGAAAAATGGCCAGCCTGACTCAAAATATAGCAAGCCTTGTGAAAGGTCTCACAAGACAAGAGTGAAACCAAGCACAACACTATGAGGTGGAGACCCATTGTCACCATGAATCACCACCTCCTACTCTTTAGTGGACTTACCATAGGGGAGGCTTACCTATTTAGGTCATCTAATATATATTCAAAGTCTATGTCTTAGAGGTGACAAGTATAGGCTTGGGAATGTCACTCAAATTAAGGATAAGGATCAATCAAGCAAAGACAAGGAAAACCACACCCTCCAAGAGGCCTCTCTAAGGCACTTATGGCCTAGGGTTTAATAAATAGGCAATATCAACGGCTTACAAGGGTGCATAATGCTAAGAAAAGGCTTGTAAAATGTTGGTATGATCAACGAAAGGAGAAAAAAACCTTCAAGAAGCTCGAAGTTGAATCAAAGGGTTAGTTTAGGATTTAACCTAGGGAAAATTTACCTAGGGATTATGATTTCGACCCTAAAATGGAATAATTTACCTTCAGAAAGAGTTTATTTTGAGGCAATGAGGCACAAAACCAAGTATATATCCCTTCCACAAGCCAACACACTTCTCCTAGTTTAATTGGGCCCCATGCCTAACCTAATGGTTTGCGTTGAAGGGTTGAAAAAATGGAAAAGAGTGAGAAAAATAAGTTTTAAAGAATTTTCTATTGTGTGATAACATATTTGGAAGGTCATTACTTGATCGTTGGGTGATGGAGTTTAAGGGAGACTTACTAATGGAAAAATTAGACCCTAATATGGACCAAGGTCAAGAAAAACCCTAATTTTCAAAACCCAAGTTATCATTGTATGATAGGATAAAGTCATTGAAGAGAACTTAACATGAAAATTCATTTAAGGGATTGTCACACATTATTTAGGATAATGTATACAATACTTTGCCAATATTTCATCAAAAAATATTCAATAAACCTAGCACATAGAAACCCTACTGACAACCATTCCATGCAATAAGCATAAAAATATATTCAATATATAGTATATTTACAATAAAAATATGAAAAAATAATTTATTATACCAAAATGATGTCACCCAAAAAAGATAATGACTCCAAAAAGAAAAATATCCATAATAGATAACATCTCCACAAGTATACAAGACCATTTCATCTAGGCTAAAATCCTTTAAGGAGGTTTATTTCTCCACAAGTGATGATGAAAAATGAAAATGAGGTGACCTCTATATATATGAGGTCTAACTCAATGAATTATAATGAATGAATCCCCTAAGAAAAGGCTAAAATGAATTAAGCTTTAGGTTGCAACCCAACCCACTTGGTTGATGATAAAGCACGCCATACATGCCCACACACGTGGGCCATAGCCTTAAGAAATGTCGATGGAATTCCATTATAGGGCTCCAATTTCCTTGCCATGATGAAGAGATGTATGAAAAGGTTTCATAATGCAAATATCATCCAATATTTGAGGAGTGTCCCTCAAATCCTCCTTTGGGGTGCCAAATCTAGTTGGGGGTGTCTCCATGTCATATTCATGGGTTTCTAATGATCAAAAGAGGGCCTCATCTCTCCAGCATGTAGGAAACATGTTTTAAGAGTAGTAGGTTTCAGTCACTTACACAAATTACAAACAAGTGATTTTTAGGGGTAAATCAATGAATAAATAAGGGGTTTTAGTAACTTGCTAATTACAAAAAAATAGTATATTGTAGTTAATAAACTAAGATGACCCCTTCATAGAATAATGCCATCCTCTTTGTACTTTTATTTATAATAATATAAATCATGTTACCACTCTTCATAGCCATCCGCAATACTTCTGAAATTCCCTTATCTAGATTGTATTCCCTTGGGAAATCCATCCTCTCCCATGTCGTGATGCCATCAAGAGTAGTTCAGGCCTACAAATTTCTCTTTCTAGTTCCATTAGGAACTTATTCCATTCTTTCTTCTTCCTAACTAGATATATTTTCCTTCTCACTTGTGTCATTAACATACAATTATCAAGAGCATTCTTTTAGATTTCAACCAAAATTTAAATTCAATCATTGAAACAATTAGATTCAACCAATATAATAACATTTTCACAATAATTACCTTTCTAGATTTGTATGCAATATAATATTATTCATTATCTATCCTCACTATATAGATTTCCTTCTCACTTGTGTCATAAACATACAACTCATGAGCATTATTTTAGATTTAAATCAAAATTTGAATGTATTCATTACAACATTTAGATTCATATAATATAATAAAATATTTACAATACTTAGCCTTCTATATTTATATGTGATATACTATTCTTCATTATGATCTTACTCTCATTGTCCATATTCAAGACAATTTTACATGCTCTCTTGTTCTTCTTGACATCATAAGGATAGATCATGTAATCTACCATGTCAAGTTGGAGGGTTTAGTGAATGCCTCAAAAAATTATTATATTTCCATGAAACCTAGCACATGGCAATCTATTGACCTAACATATTACTAATCTAGAAAAATGTCTTCAACATCATGAATACATTTTTCTAAATATTTCCACTCATAGAAGCCTACATTTTGACATATTACTAATATACTAAATGAACACACAATTATGCTTTTAAAATTGATTAGTGGAAGAAAAATGTGCCATTTCAATCACAAAAATGACACAACAATTTCTTACCAGTCGCATTTCTTCATTAAAACTCTAAACTTAATTAGGCTCCCATCATAGGAAAATACATTCATGTGATGGATCCTGAAGAAACTTGTATAATAAATTCATGTGATGGATCTTGAAGAAATTTGTGCAATAAATTCATGTGATGGATCCTGAAGACATTTTTCTAAATAATTCTACTCACATAATCCTACTTTCCGATAAATTAATAATCTAGTGAATTAACACACAACTAGGCTTTTAAAATTGATTAGTGGAAGAAAAATGTACCAATCTCAATCACAAAAATGACACAACATATTCTTCCTAATTAGAGTTCTTCATTAAAATTATAAACTTTATTAGGCTCACATCCTAGGAAAATGACCATGTTGACTAAACATATAGCAAGCCTTGTGAGGGGTCTCACAAGACAAGAGTGAAACTAAGCACAACACTATGAGGTGGAGGCCCACTGTCAACATGACTCACCACCTCCTACTCTTTAGTGGAATTACCATAAGGGATGCTTACCTACATAGGTCACCTAATATATATTCAAATTCTATGGCTTAGAGGTGACAAGTATGGGCTTAGGAATGACACTCAACTTGAGGACAAGGGTCAATCGAGCGAAGACAAGGAAAACCACACCCTCCAAGAGGCCTATCTATGGCACTTATGACCTAGGGCTCAATAAATATGCAAGATAAAAGGCTTACCAAGGTGAATAATTATAAGAAAAAGCTTGTTAAATATTGGTATGATTAGCGAATGGAGCAACAAACCTTCAAGAAGCTTGAAGTTGAAGCTTAGGGTTAGATTAGGATTTACCTAGGGCTTTTGATTTCGGCCCTATAATGGAATAATTTACCTTGTGAATGAGTTGATTTTTATGCAATGAGACACAAAACCAAGTATATATCCCTTCCACAATCCAACACAATTCTCCTAGTTGAATTAGGCCCTAGGCCTAGCCTAATGGCTTGCCTTGAAGGGTTGAAAAAATGGGAAAGAGTGAGAATTTTTTTTTAAAGAATTTTCTATGGTGTGATCACCTATTTGGAAGGTCATTACTTGATCGTTGGGTGACGGAGTTTAAGGGAGACTTACTAATGGACAAATCAAACCCTAATATGGACTAACGGCAACAAAAATCGTATTTTTCAAAACCCAAGCTATCATTATATGAGGGGATAAAGTTATTGAAGAGAAATTAACATGAAGATTCATTCAAGGGATTGTCACACATTCATTATGATAATACATACAATACTTTGCCAATATTTCACAGAAAAATATTCAATAAAGATAGCACATGGAAGCTCTAACAACAACCATTGCATGCAATAAACATAAAAATATATTCAATATATAGTATAGTTACAAGAAATGCATGAAATAATCCTTTATTATACCAAAATTATGTCTCTACAACAAGAGAATGAATCCAGGAGAAAAATATCCATAATAGATCCCATATCCACAAGTATACAAGATCATTTCAGCTAAGCTAAAATCCTCTAAGGAGGTTGATTTCTCCAAAAGTGATGTTGAAAAATTAAAATGAGGTGACCTCTATTTATATGAGGTCTAACTCAATTAATTCTAACTAATGAAGCCCCTAAAACAAGTTTGAAGTGAATTAAACCTTGGGTTGCAACCCAACCCACTAGCTTAAAGATAAAACAAGCCATAAATGCCCACATGTGTGGTCCATAGCCTTAAGAAATGTCGATGACATGCCCTTTTAGGGATCCAATTTGCATGCCATGATGAAGAGATGTATGAAAATTTTCATAATGCCAAGATCATCCAAGATTTGAGGAGTGTCCCTCAAATCCTCCTTTGGGGTGCAAATCTAGTTGGGGGTGTCTCCATGTAATATTCATGGATATCTAATAATCAAAAGAAGGCATCCTCTCTCTAGCATTAGAGCTCCTTAAAGTGAAAAAATCCCTCCCTAGCCTCTCAATGAAATACCATCCTCATCTGGGCTTTGAATCATGGCATGCCCATCAAGTAGTGTCAAGGACAACCTGGGGGTATGTTGGGTCCATTAGTGCCATCATCAAGAATTCTCTATGTTGGGTCAAACTAGATCAACATCATCGGTACTGAGGGTGCTTTGGGACATCTAACATATTCTCAAGTCATAAAGAGGCCCAACTATCTCAACGCTTCATCTGCTAACCTATTTATCTCTATGAATATGCCTACATACCTTTGGAGTGGGTTCCCTCAAGGCATGGGCTATACTGGACCACCTAACAAAACCAAGATAAACTCAAGTGAAATAAATCATCCATTAGATACTGATATCATATGAGCATCTAAGTGGATTAAAATTCGATGTTAAGGGTGTGTCGATACTTCAAACAAGGATCACCTTCTCATAATCTAACTAGATCATGTCCCATAAAGGTGTTCCTTACGTTGATAGAGGTGGCTAATGATTTTTTTTTTAACATGAAAATACATTAATAACATTAGTAATATTGATATGCTAATTATCTTTAAAAATCATTTTGTTATGGTTGATCTTCACAACGTTCTTTTCTAAAACAAGATTTGTGTAGTGTAACTAAGAAAGACCTTCACAGTTTGTTTAACATAATTTTCAGGTCAACTTAGAAAAGTGTTCATTTACATCAGTGGAAAAAAAGAGATGCTATTTTGTGGAGGAGTTCATTGTTGATTAGATAAAATGGAGGTCATAAATATCTAGCCTATTCCATCAAACATCATATAGCTTCACATATTATTTGTTTGAGAAAAAATCATTTAAAAGATTCATAGTAGGGTTTTCTTGTGCTACATAACTCCTCATGTATAACTTGAGAGGAAAAATTAAAGTCCTCAATGTGTTGTTTGAACCTTTCTATAACCATACATTTCCTCTTTTCAACCGATGGTGCATATGCACTATGTATTGTCACTTGTTTTGCTAGATTGAAAAAATCTATTTTATTTTATATATAAATGTGAGAGATCAAGCACAATACCATATGTTGGGTGGAGAGTATATTGGGAACTAAAACGAGTTTTCTCTAAAGAATATTTGGTATATTATTATTTCCCAATTTAATATTTATAAGAGAAATCAATAAATAAAAATACATATTGACATGTTGGAATTTAGATTAAAGATTAATAGTGATTATGCTTTTGGTAGGAAATAATATTAAAATTGTGGTGTTGTTGGTTGCCACATAATTTTAACACACTAAAGGTATTTTTTTAAAGTCTATACTGTACCATTTATTTTTCTTTTATCTCATCCTCTTTCGAGCATGGTAATGTCCAAACACTTAGCCCATATATATCCTCCAGTCAAACTCAAATTCAACCTTTGTGGCATACTTAAACATATAATTTTGGCATACTATATTCTATTTATACTTATAATTTCATTGTTGTCATCCTAATGTGAGCCATCATTCTAAGCTCGAATATGAAATGATGCCTCACATCATGATAATATTCGGAGATGTATTACTAAACTAAACATCACATGATGATCATATTACGACAAGTATTACTAATTTAAAAACCATGTTTACAATGGAGAATTTTTGGATTGTTATCCTCTAGCTCAACTAACTATACCCTAAACATTAGATAAAATTTTAGCCTAAAAGTGCCCACGAAATTTTCACGTAATTTCCATGTCACAATATGTAAACCAATCAAAACCCTTTATATTTAAAAAGAGGTACATGTAAATATTTTGGAGGTAAAAGAAGAAAAACTACTTTTTAAAATTATATTTTTGGATTATCTCCTTATAGGTTTACTCAAATTTCAAGTGTAGACACTCGTTGGATGCATAATTAAATTCTACATCCAACGAGTATCCATTATGCATAATTTTGAGAAGACCCACATTGATAAAAATTGAAGATACATTCAACACTATTTTTTTATGTATCTTCAATTTTTATCAATGTGGGTCTTCTGAAAAGTATGCATAATGGGTACTCGTTGTATGTGGAATTTAATTTCACATCCAACGAGTGTATACACTTGAAATTTGAGTGAATCTATAAGGAGATAAGCCAAAAATACTATTAAAAAAAGTAGTTTTCATCTTTTCCCTCCAAAATTTGTCTCTCTTATTTTATTATTTTAACCATTGTTTTATTATTTTTCCTTAGGAGAACACTTTTAGGCTGAAATTTCCTCTAATGTAGTGAAAATATTATAAATAGTAACAATATTATAAATGAAATAAAACATAATAGATCTCGTGAACACATGAAAGCTCAACTCTATTTTGCTCCTTATGCTAGCATTCCCCAAAGAGTTGTTCCCTTTATGGCTTCCCAATTTTATAAGATAATGGATACACATAGAGTATTCCAAGTCCATTACCTAACAATATATTAGAGGTGGGGACTCACCGAAATTTTTTCTCGACATTGACACTATACACTTGGAAAACTTAGCATCATTTTCGCAAGACCACATCATAGTTCTCCCATGCATGTTCTGAATTTCATATTATTTATTTATTAATGGTGTGGTTCGTTTGGCCTTTAAATGTAAGGGTTTTCATGTATACAGATAGACACTTTTGTAATATTTTTTATTTTTAGTATTTTATGATTGACCTTAAGAAAACCAATGTGATGATCTTTAATTACATGAAGAATTTCCTTTTTCATTTTCACTTTTAATTTAGGGGGAATATTTATACTACCACATACAACTATTTAGAGGTTCATTTTAAGACTTATTTTTTATTTTAGGTAGTATTTCCAACCCCAAGTGAATAGGGGGATCAATCCCACATAGAGAGCAAGTATTTTAGCACCACAACTTTCATGACTTCTCATTCAAATTGGACGTCATGAACTCCCATTGAATTTTGTTATTAGATCCAATATTTTTATGGGTACCTATCCTACTCAAGTAGGATTGAGCTTGCATTGAGAGAGCTTTGATACTCTTTCTTCACCACATTAGCAAATGTAAAAGGATAGTTCCTTGTTATGATCTAAATACTATAAAAATTACAAGTACACACCATGTACACAAATGTGAGCATGGAGAATAGATCCAATACAGATAATATTATAAGAATATCCTCCAAATACCTGAATGTATTCGTACATCCAAATTGCATGGCCACAATAATGACTATATCATCTCTCTATATATGCATATTCACACATTGCACATGTGGCCCCTTCATCACTATGCCAACCATATCACATATAAATTCACATTAAATTTACATTTAATGCCATATATGCCCCCCTTGGAGTGATATCATCTACATTTAACCAAATATACCCCTCTTGGGATCATAAATAATACCCTCCTTTGAAAATATTTTTCCTAAAATATTTGCAGTTACTAGTGTTACATTTGATGAAACCAAATAATATGATTTCCCTATATTCTTTCCATTTATGATCATTCATCCATCCAAACACAATTCCTTTCCATATTAATCCTTGATGGTTGATTGTTACACATTTGTCTTTCCTTTCATTCCACATCTTGATGTTGTGACTTTTGCAATTGGTAGTGCATGTTGGTATTTAATAACATCCTGAGCTGGTTATATCGAATTGTAGTAGTTGTTGGTTTTCAATAAAATCTTATTTAATAATTATTTGGTGATGCCTTATTCCATGAATATTGATGAGTATTATGCCCAAGGATTTTAGCCAAATGGTATTATAACCTGCTAACTCATCTTGTGATATGTTGGCCACACAATTTTCAATTTAATATTTGTATGTTTGTCTCATATTCAAGCTCCTGGTACTACCAAAATGGGGCTAATGCCTTTAGCATATTTGAAATGTAAATTTACAAATTCAAAATTCAATCCTAGGGCACCAAAAACACAAAAAGGGCATTAAATCCCCGCTACACAAAAATAATAGCTTATTTACTTAAAAAAAAGTCAAACCTTTAGAATTTTAGATTAATTTATTTTCAGTGAAAATGACAATAAGAGGGTGTATAAAAAACTAAAATCAAGTTTTTTGTCCCATTGTAAAAAAAAATCTTACATTGTTTTATAGGCATGAAAACCATGGCAAATTTGCATTGCAAAGTAGGAAAATGTAGGAAAGAAAAGAGGCAAGCAAGCATGGTTGAATCTATGGAAAAAATCATTAACATCATGGGATTTAAGAACTTATTTGTGAATGGAAGATGACAACACTATTTGGATGCTTTGGAAAATGAATTTGAACACTTGCTCCACTAAAAAATATTTTCTGGTAATGATGATGATTGTTTGGATTTCAATCCCTCGAATATGACCACAATCCCTTCTCCTTCCTTCTCCAACAACAAAAAAATAGAAATGAGGGGAAAAACCACAAATTTGTCTTAAATCCTCACAGATTTGTTAGCCAGATGAATTTTTTATGTCATGGCACAAAACTTTGGCAGAAATTTTGAATGTTTTTGAAAAATTGTGATTTTTTGAAAGTGCAAAAAGTCAATTTTTTTGGTTGGCAAGGGTTAAAACTCATGATTTTTCATGGCATTGACAAAAAAACACTAATTTTATCATCATGGAGAGCGAAAACACTTATCCAAGGTAAGACTAGGACCCATTGTGGAAAAATGAGGCAAATAACATAAAGTTAGAATGTTATGATCCATTATATGACTTAGTTGACGATAACCACTTTCTTGATAAGTACATGGAGGCATCAATAGTGAATATGAAGTAATTAAAAAATGCATATATATCAGTCTCATAAGCATAATCATCAAATATAAGTGAGTTAAGCAAACGTAGGAAGCATCTTTGGCCAAATGTCCATCGAGGGACTATAGATATCATCTCTAGAACTACCATTGCTTGCGATAAAACTCACAAGTGAAAAATATCCTCTAGTTACTTAAACATAATTGGGAGTAAGATTTAGTTCCAACATAAAACATGTGCTCATCGTATAATGCACAAGAATATCAAAAATCCATTGAACTCCAAGATCTACGCTCTACATGAGTTAATGAACCTTGTTATATCTCAACATAAAACTATTAGTAAAAATATGTAAGGAAATACAATTACCATAATATGAAAAAATAAAAATAAAATGTGACAAAAATATTTATTTTTTTATTTCATTTTTTTTCTATTTTTTAATACAAAGTTAAATCAAATACAACTAATTAAAAATACATAAAATCAAGCAATGACTTAAAAAAAAAAAAAACAAGATATGGTTATATCTCACCATAAAACCAAAAAAACAAGAAACAAACAAAATATTGTTATACCTCGCAATAAAACCAACAAGAACAAGAAACAAACAAGATATTGTTATATCTCACCATAAATCCATTAGTAAAAAATGTAAAGCAATAATATCACCATTATAAATAAAAATAAAAGAAATATGAATTTTTTTATTCTCTCAACCTTTTCTTAATATAAAACTAAATCAAATATTCTTGCTTTGATTAAAATATTATGAAACTTCTTAAGAACCTCTCATACTTTTCTTATCATGATAAGGATCCCAATGTTTTCTTTGGCCTCCCACCATGCTTGATCTGAACATTTGGATATCCCTTTGATGAAAATACAAACAAGTATATCAATACATCATCATGCAATATATTGATCTTGAAAATAATGGTGCAAATGAACATAAGAATTTTATTTTTCATAAAAAATAATATATATATATATATATATATATATATATATATATATATATATTTATTTTGCAATGACATAACAATTGCATTTTTCATTAAAACTTATGAATTAATATATATAAAATCGTCCTTTGAAATTTTTTAGCGTCGGCACGTATGACGTGTTTATATATATATATATACCAAGTGTATCTTTAAACATTCGGCGACTAACCGATTCGAATATTGTAAAATATTTAAATTTTTAAAATATTTCTATCAATAGTAATATTTTTATTTAAAATATATAATTTAAAAAAAAAATTAAAGTTAAATTTTCTCTAATAAAATATATAGATTAATCTTAATTCCAAGTGTTTATTTCAATTATTTTAGAGTTAGATATGAAATATTTTTATATTAATGTTAGTTGTTGTTGATTAAGAGTTCAATATTATAGGAATAGTGTATGAAGTTTATTCTTCTCTCATATATTAATGTAGGAATCACTTTCCACATTTAAGGGGTATTTCCTCACAAGGAGGGAGGCTCAGGCCCTTTGAAAAACATATGTTATATGTGTTCATAGCATTTTTTAACTCTCTAGCATGTTCTTTTTCTTTGGTTGGTTACTCAAGCTTAGCGTTATCTTATGTCGCTTCATTTAATCCTACTTTTTCCCACCATGCGCTTGAACTCTCATATGCTTGCTTGGGTGGATTGTCTCCCATCCTTATTGTTGACTTCCTCCCTACTGATGTAGGATTTCTTGGAGGGAGAAGGTATGGTTCTTAGTTTAATGTTGATGCAACCTGACTCGAAAATTGTTATGGCATCTCTCTTTCATGATTGTATCTGGAACTCCCCTCACATCTTAGTCTCAGTCCATGTGATGCCCTGCAGCGTTTGGTAGCCATGACATGATAGATAGATTGTTGTCAGCGTGGTAGTGGTGATCATGGTTCTTTAAGGGGTTCTATGGTGTGCCTCTAAGCATAATATTTAGCTCGTAGCTTTCATGCTAGCACACTCCTAAACATACAGGAGGAAATTCATCTCGTTGAGGAAGAAATATGACATGAATGATAATTCATTCTTGATTTAGATGTAATAGTAGCATATTGTTGATTTATATTGACATGTCAAGTTATTTCTTGGAAACATTTTGGTGGATACAAGATAGTCCCAACTCTATTTTACACAAGTTTAATGAGCTCAGAGACCTCATGTTTGATGTGGAAGGTTGCTTAGATAGGTTGTAGATTGGGTTATCCACCTAGCTCTCCAATTCCTCCACCATGTAAGGTTGAGGAATGACTTATCAACTTGGATACTTAATTTTTATCTTGATGCTTAGGGTCCTCGCAGTTTCATCTTAGTTCTTGCATCTCTAGTTGGCTCTTAGGACTATAGTCATGTTTATCTTTAACTCTCTATTTAATTCAATTTTCTTATTGGCTTAGACTTTACAATAAATTTTTACAATACAATATAAAGTTGCTCTTTTTGTTTTGTTTTTATTTTTCTCTTAAGTTTAAGTGAATAACAACTATTTTGGACATCTCTTAATCTTATACAATCATTTAATTTTGTTAGTGCTTACTCTTTGCTTTACTATCTTCTATATGATTTTCGAGGTGATAAGTTAGAAATAATACTTCAATATTATATGATGTAGCAATTCAAATGCAACATAAAAAAAATCATTAAATCTTACCAAAAGTGTTATACCACGTAAACCAATAAACTTCTATAAATATTAAGCAATGAAAAACAGATAATGAGGTATATTGAGTGATATATTCTGAGGCAAAATATCAATGGAGATGTTCAAAGTAAGTAATTTGAAATGTTTGTGAAATGTTCATCAATATTTCAAATTACTTATGCTCCACCAAAAACATCCCCTTCTCCAGCTCGAGTTTTTCATGGCCATTAAATTTTCTAATGTCGTGAGAAGAATGGTAGTGTAACCACCCGTGTACAACCTATCAATCATATCCATTAAAGACATTGTTTGAGTTAGGCGTTTGAAAACTATGGATGATAATTCTGCTACTATATGCAGAGGCACTAGAATTTTAGCGATTTAATGATGTTCACGATTGTAGAACATCATATCAATAATCTTTGAATTTATGTTGATTGTTGATTTTTTGAATATTTGGTAATTATATAAATATAAGCATGGTTAAATAATTTACTGCTCTCAATCTTTCTATGTTTTTTTCATTAGAAATTTCATAAAAATTCATGATTTTCTTCTTATCTTTAAAAAAAATGTTGAAAACTCACTTTTTATTGACTTTTCAAACAAATAGACCAAATTGGAATAAATACTAATTCCTTGGCTAGATAATAGAGACTGACCATTATTTCTCAGACTATAGATTATTTAATGCAGTTGGGCAGCATATACCTACAGTTAAATTTAAACAAATTTAAATCTAACGATTGACATACACTGCCCAACCACATTAAATAGCCTATAACCTGAGAAATATGTCTCGCCATAATACATCATCTTATTGACATCTCTTGTTACGTCATAAGGTGTTGTTGATCTTTTTGGCATTAACTTATCATTGATTTGACAGATATGTTGTCATGGTGGATAATGTAAATGACCATCCAACCTTTCCTAACCATTTATTTCTTCACGATGAATCTCACTTTATACGAGATGTAAAATTTCTCACAGGAATAGATACTGACCACCATGCAACATATATTTTGAGAATTTAAGTCACCAAAACTATTCAAAGAAATGTGTATATGTTCTCTCCATGATAGAGTCCCCTGTGATATAGTTTTGGGTAGAATTGCCCTCTCGATTTCCAATTTTGAACAACTGGGTGATCATATTGTGATGTTCAAACAGTGTTTTGCAGAAATCTCCTTCACACATGTTTACAGGGAAGGGAATTGAACACTGCTTAGTATCATTCATTCAGTACTGGAAGAGGGTGAGATTGACATATGCTGAATTTTTCTCTATACTGTTTTTCACTTGCAGTACATGACCAGTCTCTTTTTCTCTTTGAACAGAAGGCATTCTGTTGTATTTTGGTTTTTGGATGGTGATCAGCAATGGTTTTAAAACTGAATGATATTTTTATAGTTTTAAAATTCAATGATATTTTTGATGAAGATGAAACAATATGTCTCAGGTTACACTAAACATTTGGTATTATTATTTTTTATCAAGATGGATTATAACTTGATTATATATTAGTTATATTATGAGTGTACTGGTTTTTCATTTAATAACAAAAAACCAACATTTTTTCCTCTACAAAAAAAATGTTCTCTATATTGATATTATAGTGGGTTAAATTAGTGGGGAATATTAAAGTTGGTATTTTAACTCAATCTCACACTTAATTATTGGTATAGTCTAACTGTTTTATGGAATCTAACCATATAATTTTTAAACGATTATGATTTTTTTTCTATTTAAAATGTAATTTTAAATATATAAATGAATTTAGTATTTTGAAAAATTAATAAGACATGTAAATTTTGTAGACTAGGTATCTTTGTTAAACAAATTGCAACCTAATTTTAAACTTTATTAATTAGAAAGTATAATCCAAAAAAATAAAATGTTAAAAAAAAGTTAGATTACAATATTAATTTCCACCTCTATTGTTAAGTTTACCATCTTTATTGTTAAATTTTTAGAAATTATTACTTTCGTATTTACTAATTAGTTAGACTTCTAGGTTTGATTATAAACATGATTGGTTTATAAATATAATTAACATTTCCATTTTTTTTCATATTATATTCCATAAAATGCATTTTCTAACTAATATTATAGTATTGTATAGCTCTATATATAACAATCGTATCATGACTTGATACATTACAAAAATATCAAATGTATCAAATGGAAGAGAATCGAAAGTTTATGGTTAGCATAAGCTACTTTCCTCATACACTAGTATAAAATGGCTAATTAGTTACTAAAAAAATGACTAAAATTTGCATATAAATGATTATTTTTTCATCGGTGACCAATAGTAGCTAATTTACAGTATCTTATAACACGACCAATTTTTAGTCGTTTTTAGCTTAGTCATTAATTGGTTGTCTCAATTTTGTTGTCTAGTAGTATATTTGGTCATTAATTTAGTCATTTATTTGATTATTGATTTAGTAATTGATTTTATTATTGATTTAGTCATTTATTTGATCATTAATTTGGTCATTGATTTAGTCATTAACTCCCACAATCAATGACCAAATATACAAAAAAAAATATTACTAAACGATCACCTGATAAAACCAATTAATGACCAAAGATATATGACCAAAATGTTGGTCAGGTTATAAGATACTGTAAATTAGCTACTAATAGTCATATATATGCATATTTTAGTCGTCTTTTGAAACCAATTAATGGCCAAACAAATATGACTAAATTTTGGTCGTGTTATAAGATACTGTAAATTAGCTACTAATAGTCATATATATGCAAAACCTAGTCGTCATTTGTAATCACAAATTTATCATTTGCAATAGTCATTTATCTTTTTTTTGGTAGTTTCATATTCATTATATAAATGACTACTTTAATAGTTTATATTCATTTCATTTACGTTCATTAACAATCGTTATAAGCAACTAATTTAGTCATATATTCATTTTATTTGTGTTCATCATTAATAAACAAAAAATATTAATTTAGTAGTTTTAGATTGATTTTATGTGTTCATTATTATTTAACATAAATTAATTAGTATGATTTTGCAACTAAATTTTAAGTAAAATTTCATACAATGTACATGTTCATATAATATGAAAACGCAAAGTTACATATGTTAATTACAATACTAAGTAATATCAAGTGAGATTATAAATAATTCAAACCACAAATTATATTATATAAAATTTCAAGTATCACAATATGAGTTTCCAACTTAATATTGGTTGGAATGCAATTTACACATGAAATCTTGTTTTATCACTTCAAAACATTATCAATGTATTGCCAAGGCATTGCAAGTGAATTCACCAACTTTGAAGACTTGAACATCAGTCTCTATGTGTGTGTCTTATGAGGGATATTGGCTCTACGGGTACCACTAGATTTTTACTCTTCTCTTTCTTTAATTTTCATTTTGTCGCTCTAGTTTTATTGTTCTCCTCTTTCTTCAATCTCTGCTTCTTACCATCAATACTGAGTTCCTTTTCTGGGGAAAAAAATTTCAAAGTATAAGATATGAAAGTCGATGAACATTTAAATATAAACTAAAGTAGAATATAAAGGATTTATACGATATATACCTCAACATCAACAATATTTTTAATGTCATTTTCCCCCATAAAAGCAAGAAACTCGAACAATTTTTCTTCAGTTGAGAAATTGCGGCCACTATGTGGCCAGATGACCTGTATAAACAAAGCAAATAAAATGTTACAAATAAATAAAATAGAGTAAGCAATTTCTACTTAGAATGTCTCATGCTACACTTTTGTAGTTTTATCGTTTCCTATAGTTATCTCTAAGAAGTAGTGACACTTCAACAATAAAATTGGTCAGTAGAAATATAATGGGTGGAACAAAGTATTGTTGACACAAGATTACAACAAGAAACTAAAACAGTAAGACAAGACTTTGTAAATTGCGATACTAATTGGGAATATAACTTCAATATAGTAATCTTCAATTATCAACATATTATTCCAGGGGAAAAGGAATCAAATTCCCATAAGCCAACAAATTATGTATGCCCCTTGTTTTCCCTATAATTAAGTGAGCAATATTAGCACATGTAATTTCCATTTAGAATTTCTAAAATGATTATATAAATATTCAAAGAAAACTTAATGTTACTCATTCAGTTTTGTCTGTTTCATTTTTCTCTTATGCAGACAAAACTGAATATGCTAACATGTTTTTGAGCTAGATAGTTTTGTAATTCATCATGTCCAAAATCATTTCTTATTGTCATGACTGTTTTTTTTAATGATCGGGAAGCGGGTCTATATTTGATCAAAAAACATATTTTTCAGAATATATTCCATTTTTCTAATTCAAAGTAAATTTCCTTCCAGTTAATGATGTTCAAACAAACTAAATTCATTTTCCTTTAACAAGTCATTGTTGTAATATACTGCTAAAAAGACAACTACACAACGAATTTATTAGTCGTGGAATACTAATTAATCACAAATACAGGCAAGAAATAACACCACTATGTCCTAGGCATGCCAAGTATTTGTCCTCTTCGTTGGAAATATTACTTCATGAAAACAACATATTTGAAAAAGAGAAATTTTCTAAAACTAACCAACGCCAATGTATCCAACAACATTGACATTTCTATTGGCATGCCCTCGTAAGGTTAAAGTTTGGCAATGGAATATGTTATCCCTTAGTCTAATCCAGTTTAACTTGCATTTGATAACTTAGAGAGAATGGGAATCCAATGTAGAACAATGACAGAAATATTTTATTCATTCACACTTACCTAGATCCTAAAAAATCATTGAAGCGCTATTCAAATCTAAGCATGTCTCACATTCCACCAGGAAACATAATTTCCAGATTCTGACCTAGCAACATTTTTCTGAAGAGTCTTGCCATTAGAACCTGATTTTGGTTCTCCATTCTGCTTCATTTCTCCTCAAAATGGCAGACTTCAAACATGCTATGGTGTTGTACAAGGCTCATAAAACCATAAAGGAGGTTGCAACAAGATTACTGTAGTCCATAACAGCCTCAAGAACATGCACAATTGTTGTTACCAAGTGTATATGTTGTGGATCCAAATATTTGAGAAGAGGGAGAAAAGTTGGCATTAAACCCACATCCCATAAAGTAGTGCAGCCAAAAGAAGAAGAAACTAGAATTATTACAAGAGAAAGAAGTGCTTCTACTAAATATATCGAATAATAGGATGATTCACTAGAAACTTACTTCCATTGAGCTTTGGGGTATTATGGCTTTATGGTCTGATTATCTCAAATAGTGTCTGCAGTACTTCAATGTGAGGCTTAGTTTGGTGATTTTAAGCCTCTTGGTCAGGTTGGTGGTTTCGATTTCTCTCCTCAAACAGGTAAGTTGTCACCATTACCTTCTTCCTCTCTTCCTCGTAGTGTGGTAGGTATTGGGATAGCTTCTCATCTCAATTTTTGGGAGCTTAATTCCGTGTTTTTCAATGGGGATTTTATCTTTCAATTTAATAATTTTTAGTTCATCAATGGTAATAGTGGGGTTTCGGGCTACTTTGTCCCGAGTCCTGGCTATTAGAAACCTCAAGTGTGATAAACTTAGAACAAGTTTGAATCTAATCAAAATTATGACATTCTATTTGTTTCTTGTTACTCGTTTGGGTGTACATAAGGTTTATGCTTGACCTTTTGTTGCTTTCTTAGATTCACCAGTTTTTTATATTCATGTAGCACTTATTGAGACAATCTTGATCTAATTTTTCTCTTCCTATAGTGCAAGTGACCCACTTATTGTGATAAGGTTCAACAGTTAAGACTCCTACAAAATTTATTATTGGCTCTGTGATTTGGCTTATTGCTCTGTTCAGATGGATTACAGAGAACTCCAAGACTTTCAACAATCTTCGTGGATACATGAGGAAGAAATAATGAACAACCAATGCTCAATTTTTACCAGTTCTGAGAAAATATGTGAGCAATATAAAGTTAAAAACATGTCACCACCTAATTGCAACTACAATGGGTAACTTGGTGGAGAAAAAACATTATATAAATGCGGTGGAGGCAGCAAGTAATAAAATCTCGAATATGGTAGGAAGTTCCTCCAAGGGTAAGCTGTTTGGAGCCTTTAACAAGATGCAAACAAATAATTCAAATTGTGGAAGACAAAGGGAACAAGATACAATCCATCTGCTTCCCAGATAATTTATAATTAGTCAAGCAATCTTTGGATTCAGCCAAGGAAGCAGAAATGAAGCCTCTAGTCGACATGTCTTTCGTTAAGTTTGAAGGTATTTCAAAATTATTAGGTTTTTAGGTTCATTCTGTAGAATGTATATTACTAGGTTTTTTGGACTGTGATGTATCTAAAACTACTTACGTTGAAAAACTTTATGCTAGTAGTTATCACCATTTTGGACTTTGTTGGCACTGTTATTTAACAAACGATGATGTACTCTTGATGTGAGCATTGTTGCAACTTTTGATTAATATAGAATCTTCCATTTAGGTTTATATAGATATATATATATATATATATATATATATATATATATATATATATATATATATATATATATATTAGAATAGATGAGAGTAGCTTCAGAATGTGGCTGAGAAATCCGATGAATATGTAAATGTTTTGAATGCAAAGCCTTAATGGAATCTCTCTATATGGATGAATGTAAAAATATAATTAGCAGTTTTTGCTAAATTTTTATGCTCATAATGAGCAATACCTGAGTGCTCCAAGGTACATACCTATGCATATTTTTCATTTTTTCTTGAAATAGTAAATACACAGTTTTTTGGTGAGCAAGAAACCAATCAGATCACAACATTTTTTCCATTTGATTGAATATACAAAATATGAGATTCAAAATATATGAATGTAAGAGACTGTAGTTTTTCACAGTGATTCGTATAGAAAATTTTGGAAGACAATTGTCTGAAGATTATTTTGTCTATGTTTCCAGTGGACACTCAAGTACTCATCATCAGGGACTAGAAATCTTGACGATGATTAGTGAGTGTTGAGAAGCCTTAAATAGATAAGGACACAAAGTAGCTATTACAATATAATTAATGGGTCAATGGATAAGAAAGATAAATTTTAATTAAAATTTAAAGGTACAAAATTAGACGTTAGAGGGAATCTAATAAAGTTAAAAAAGGAAATTGGAATGAATCATGTCAATAAATTCTTATTATATTGAAATTGTAGATAAAAAATACCAAGAAGACAACGGATTAGAAAACATTAATTGAAATGAGGAAATATTAGGTCAAGATAGAAGTAAAATATTAAAAATAAATATGAAACTAAGGGGTGTGTGTGTGTATACACGAGGAATGAAATATGAAATGAAGGTAAAATGAATAGGAAGAAAGAGAAAGGGAAAGGGGGGCTATACCAATTTTGGGGGAAACCAAATGAAGAATAATGACATAATTATGGAGGAAAAAAAATTAAATAAGGATATATAAACATAAAAAAGGAGATAAAAATAATTCAGATTAAGTGGTTAGACTTTAGGTCAGGAAAAAGGGAGGAGAAAAGGATAAACGAAGAGGAAGGGCAAAGAGCCAAGGAGAAGAACATGGTGAGGGAATAAAAGGGAAAGGAGGGAAGATGGGGCACAAAATTAATGAATTATTTGATGGATTTTAGGTTTCCAACTTGGGAGGTAGGCTTGGTAGGTACTCCAAGCCCTAGTGATCGAGGGTTGGAGGTCAAAGCACCACAAATAGGCTTGTGGGCTTGAGATCCAAGCTTTGTTGTTTTGAACCCATTGATGTTTAGGAAAAAACCATGATGGAGGTATGATGTGTTATGGATGAGGATGATAGTTCTGAGCGATATGATTCTAACGCATCAAGAATCGTCTAAATCTGAGTTGTCATTAGAAAGTTATGAATTTTCTAAGGTTATGTGGGCTAATTGACCTAAGAAAACAAGTCAACTTCACTTGTAGAAGACCCCTTTGAAGGGCTAGACGTTAGCCTAAGGAACCTATATAAGGGAATGGTGAGGAACCTCGTTTCTCACCTATCCAAGTGAGCAACGCATCAAGAAACCTCTGATTTAGAGCAGATTTGGGGTTGACTAGAAAGGCGGCAAGGAGGGAAACTTTGGAGGATCCCCTCACTGTTTTTGGTGCAAAATTCCCATGGAAACAAACCACAGTTAGGAACTAGGATTAAAGGAAAAGGAAAAGACATGATTGGGTGTGGGTTCCATTGTTAAGCTAGGTTGCAAGCACAAGGGAGTTAAGGGTTTTTTTGTGCATATTTTATTATGTGTTTAGTACCTATTCTAGGTCGTAGAGGGAGTTGTAATTACATCAAGTTATGGAGGATTGTTTGTGTGGGTAAGAGGGTTTGGAAGATTCCTCTTCCCTAGTCACAGCCTCTCCAAGCCTTACGCAAGAAGAACAGGGATACTAACCCTTTTAGGAGACATATTCCAAGGTTGTAATGAATCTGTGAGCTGAAGAAAGCCTTGTGGAGGTGCCCAAGGTCGATGACAGTGCAAGAAAGGGATTGATAAGGAAAAATAAGGAAGGAAGTAGTCTAGAAGGGAAACATGGTGTTTGGACATAGGTTTAGTGTTGCTTTTTTGTGCCCTAACAAGTGCTATGCATGCATAGACCCCAAGGACAAGAGAATACCAACAATTTTTTGGAGGATGTGTTATATTGTTGATGAGAGTTGTTAGAAGGATAGGGTCCTCGTTGAAACACATGTGTTGATTTCAAAGCAGCAGTCTAGACAATAGCCAATTGGACTTCATAATTCAGGATTCATGCGATAATTTGAAGAGTAAAGTGCATCTATCTTGTCATTGTTTACTTTCTGAGTTCCATTCATTTCATATATGTTGTTCAATCTTAATGATTAAATAGGAGTATTACTTCAAAACTAGTTTTATAACTCCTTGTCTTAACTACTTTAACTAGCCAACAAATTTCGCTAATTTCTAGATTTAGGAATTCTTAATTCTCCTGAACCCATCGACCGCTCCTTCCCCTTTTTTCTGATCACCATATTCTTCATTGCCCTCTTTATCCCCTTTCTCTTTATCTCGAAACAAGCCATCTCATCAAATCCAGCTATCCAAATCTCCGAGGGTTATCTACCTTGCCCTGAATACATTAGCATCCTCTTGGCCTTGCCTTCTAGTTCTGCTTGCTAGATTTTGACTCCGTAGCCCAATGGACTAGTAGATCCCTCTTTAATTTGTCTTCAAGTAATCTTATTTTCCACCAAAAATTTCAAAACCAAAACCAAATTGAACTATCATAAATAGCCTAAAATATTAAACAAAAACAAAGTTAGATCATAAAGAGAGAGCCCTCTCTGAAATTTAGGAAGGCTAGATCCTAGATCTCCAAAGTAGGTTTGTGGTTACCCTGAAGTTTTCTTAAAACTTCCATAATCCTCGAGAGCTCAATAAAATTTAGAAATTACTAGGGTATAACACATCTATTCTAAATTTTCATGGCTTCACCAATGAGGGACTCAAACACCTTCCTCTTTATTCACATCTTGCAGCTAAATTTATTATTATAGTACAAACACCCAGAAGTTGAAATTTCTCCCTGCCACCTTAAAATGAGCGAGATTAATATGGTTTATGGGCCTTAGTGGTGAGTCCATTTATTCTTGGGACGAAATGAAGAAGTATTTCCTAGGAAAGTATCGAGACTATTGAAAAACCAACGATCAAAGGGAAGAACTCTTCACAATGTCACAAAAATAATATGAGATCTTAGAAGACTATATTGAGTGCTTCCAATATAATTTACATAGGTCCAAACACATTGATATAGATAAATATATATAAATAAATTACATGGGGCATCTGGTCACCATATAATGCACAAGAATCTCAAAAATATATAGAACTCCAAGATATAAGCTCTACATTAATAAATGAGTCCTGCTATATCTCACCATAAAACCTTAGTAAAATGATGTAGGGAAATACAATCGTCATTGTATGAGAAACTCAAAGGACATGTGAAAAAAATATGTATTCTCTCTCTTTTATTTTTAATACAAGGCTAAATCAAATGCAACTAATTAAGAATGCATAAAATCAAGAAATAACTATAAATCGACAAGAAAGCACAAGCAAAAATTATTAAAGGAAGTGCACAAGATATACACTCTACATCAATCAATGAATATTGTTCTATCTCAATGTATAACCATCAATAAAAATATGTAGGGAAATACAATCACCATGTAATGAAAAATCAAAGTAAATGTCACAAAAACCTTATTCTCTCTCCCAATTTCTTTTAATACAAGCATAAACAAAATTATTTTATTTTGCCATGGAATCTTGAGGTGGCATGTCTTCAATAACCCCCTCATACTTTTCTTCATCATAATAAAGTTCCAATGTTTTCTTTAGTTTGCAACAATGTTTGATCCAAGCATTTGGATATCCTTCCAAGGAAAAGCATTGATCTTTGCAAATAATAGTGAACATATATATATATATATATATATATATATATATATATATATATCCTTTGAAGTTTTGGAGTGTGACACATATGATGTGTGTGTGTGTGTGTGTTTGTTCCATATGTATCTTTAAACAAAACTGACTAATTGATTGGAGCATAAACATTGGGTAACCAAAGAAAAGACTCAATTCTCATTAACATTGACACTAAAATGTTATCACACAATCTCACATTTTAGTGTGAAGCCTTCTTAACATACAAAGATGATTTGAACATGGAATTGTTGCCACTTTCACGTAGACAACTTATACTTTCTTTTTTTTAGTGAAAGATAAGTCCAACACAAGGAAGGCTTCCCCAGTAGCACTTAGAGTTCCTAGTGCAAGATAGGTTAAGTCTAAGGTAAATTATGTATCTACCCAAAATACCACCATGTTTTTATTAAATATGAAATAAGGATTAAGGTGGTTGTTTAAAGTAAATTCTAGAATTAGGAATTTTTCAATTTAGGGATTTTTAGAGGGTTTATCAAGTTATTATATAATAAAACATTATTCCAAAATAGTGAAATTATGAAACTTACTTAATTTTGTCATAGAAATTACATAAAATATAGATAAATTACAGTAGGAAACATGTTATAAGAGTAGTATATTTTAGTCACTTACACAAATTACAAACAAGTGATTTTTAAGGATAAATCAATGAATAAATCAGGGGTTTTAGTAACTTTCTAATTTTGAAAAAAAAAATAGCATATTGTAGTAAATAAAACCAATATGTCCCCTTATAATAATACCATCCTATTTGTACTTTTATTTATAATAATACTAATCATGTTAACACTTCATAGTCATCCACAATACTTCTGAAATTCCCTTATCTAGAATGTAGTCCCTTGGGAAATCCATCCTCTCCTATGTCGTGATGCCATCAAGATTAGTTCAGGACTATAAATTTATATTTCTAGTTCCATTAGGTACTTAATCCATTCATTATTCCTCCTTGTTAGTGTCAGTATTTTCATACTTCCACCAGGGATCAAAACACATTTTGCATGTGCATCTTAGGTGTCCCACTCTAAAGAAATTTTCAATCATTCCATTAGGTCATGATATAAAATTGTTCCACTGGTGGTTTTCCTTGTCAATAAACTTCATTCTCCCTCAGAAGATCATATTGGCTGACTCATTCTCATGTCTCCTTGAGCATAACAACACCTATGGAAATGTTCTTTTCACTAGGAAGTCTTGTTAAAATCTCATTCATGAAAGTTAGGTCTAAAGAAGTCCCATTAGGTCATTAGATTTTCATATTTATCAAGATCACTCCTTCATTTCAGATGAGATCAACACATATATGAGAGGGACTAAATAAGATCATGATGATGTAATTATCAATTTTTAGAGTTGTAATTTTTGAGTTTAATGACTTTTATATCAAAATGTCGTTTTGATATAAAATTCAATATGTAATTTATTTATATTTTTCCAAATGTAATTTTATGTTTTCATGTGTAATAAATTCAATCCCAAGCTAATCAATGCAATAATCTGGCCTAAGTGGAGCAAAGAAATCCAAACTCCATGACTTGATCAACCTGCAATGCCAAAAAGTCAGAAAGATAAAGAGTATCAGTGCCAGAGTCAAAAGGAAAAAGTGAACATTAGAAAAGTGGGTGATTCAAATTAAAATTCAAAACCACTAAAGCTATAAGGCCATTCAAAACACCTCAAAGCAACTCATTGCTTCCATTCATCCATTAGAAGTTTTCAGCAAAGGATAAAATTTCAAGTTTTTTTTAGCATTTTGAGAAAAAATCAAGGTCGCTGCGCGTTTGACCGGACGCTACACATTTTCTCAACAACTCTAGACCAAATTACACAGGGACTGCACATTTAGCCTTGGTCGCTGTGCGTTCCTCCAGGTCATTGTGCATTTGGTCAGGGGGGGTTTCAAACGGTTTCACAACGTCTAGCAAGTTTCATTTCCTCACCAATTTCTTCAAAAGGCTTTAAATCAGTAAGTAAACCCTAAAGACACCTCTCCTCTAATATATTTGGTGTTCCACAAGAATATTTCAAGTGCTTATTGCTATGAAACCCTAGTTTGTATTTCCTTCCCATTTTCATGCATTATATCCATATTCATGTCCCTAAACACATATCAGTCATAAACATTGTTAAATCCTATAGTTTTCATAGCCCTAGGTTTCCATTTACATTCACTCCCTCCATTTACCTAAGCTATTCATTTCATCTCTCACTCCCTTCATATCATTCCATTTACCCTAGGGTTTCCAAAGCCTTCAAGTTCATAATGTTTGAAGAGGAAGATATAAGTGTCATTAAGGAACAAACATCAAAGAAGAGTAAGAAAGGAGGGAAAACCATCAGATATGAACCTGTAACCACAAAAGATCTCATGGATTCTCCTCTCACTGTGTCATATTTTAAACATGTTGGTTGTTTTGAGTTTTGTGAAAAAGTGCAGCAGATTCAGTATCACCCTATGTTGACAAGGTTGTTCTTACAAATCTTCATGATAGGCAGGTCACTCTTGTTGGGGTAACTTTTACCATGTCCACTAATGCCATTTCAGCTGCTACAGGGATCCCTAATGTGGGAGAGAAATGGTTTAAAAAAGGAAACCTTGATCAGAGCTACTATGAACCATATCTCAAACCTAGATACAAGGATGACAAAAATACCATTTTCCCCTTCTCTCATCTTCTTGACCGATATGTCCCTATGATGAAGATAATCATGAAATATTTCACCTGTGAGACGAGGTTTTATCGACTCTATTCATATAATATCTGACTCCTCATGCACTTCACTAGAGTTAGAATGCTTCACATACCCTACTATCTCTCCCGAAGCATTGACAAGATGGCATACATAGTACAAAATAGGGATTATAATCATCAAATGCAGAGAATTTTCCACCACTCCCTCATCAAAATGATAGGCATGCATCAGCTTGAGCAAAAGAACATTTCACGAAACACATTCATAGAAAATGAATTCTTCAGCATGAGAAAAATCCCCTCATCATCTCATCCTCCCATATCTACTCCTCCATCTCAGCCTATTGCTCATACATCATCACCAAGCCATATGAATTCACCTCATGTTGATCCTACTTCTTCACCTTTCCATAATTCTTCATCATCACATCATGATACTGAGTCATCAAGCAGTGAGAAGGACATTGAGGCAACTTGTGCTAATGTGACTGATGTTGAGCCATTTCCCAAGACCTATCATAGAGGCTATAGGAATGTGTTTTCTTCACTTGGAGTGAAAGGGGCCATGCCTTCTTCATCAACAAAACAGGTGGACAAGGGAAAGGAAAAGGCTAAAGAGAAAATCATTGAGGAGCAGGAGGATAAACATGATACGGAGCAGGAATTTTAGCTGATTGACCTTGATGAGGAAGATGAGGACATAATCACTAGTGTAGAAATCAAAGGAAAAGAAGCAAAGATTAGTGAAATTCAAGCTAATCTTGACAGAGCAAAGTATGTGATTTAATTTCTTTTGCAAGAAAATCAGCAGCTGAAAGCTAAACAAATCATCAATGAGGTTAGGACCATCAAAGAAAATAGAGAGGCAGAAAATGCCAAGGCCTTGCTGGAGGAGACCTTGGAAATATTTGGTGAGATTGATGATGAGGAGGATCATCCTCCAAGATAGATGCCAAAGACTAGAGGGTTGAAAAGAGATCTAGCCCTTGAGAGACAAAGAGAAGCTGAGTTGGCAGAGCAGCTCACACCAAGTGAGCTGCTTGCCCTAAAGATTAGCAAGAATAGAGAGTCATGGCTTGATAGAGTCAATTTTCATCTAGAGAGGTTGCTAGAGAAGGCCAACAAGGACAATGAAATTCAGAGTAAAATGGAAAATCACTACGCCATGAGGAACACAATTGCAAGGGCCAAGCTCAAACGAGCCCATGCAAAAATTCAAAATTTGACCAAGAAAAAGGAGAAGGAGAGGTTAGATATACTTGCTAAGGTGTCTCTTCATGCCTCAAGCACTTGATAAGCAAGTAACCTCACAATTTTGGAAAATTTTGGCACATTTGGCACTTTAGTGCATGTTTTGTTTTTTGAGTAATTTTGGCACACATAAATTCTGCCAAACGCGCAGTGACCTAGACAATGCACTCTTTTTTGGGGCCTCCAATTGAAAAATGGCCACAACCATAATGTTCAAAATGATGAATACATCAACCCTAGCAAGTTTTGGAAAATTTGGAGGAGAACTGGTCCCTCAAAAGTGCAAAAAACTACCAAATTTTCATGTTTCTGCCTCCTTTTTGACCTGGTCACTGTGCGTTTACCAGTCTTGGGAGATTGACTTTTTGACAGGGAAAATCAGCACCATTTTGGAAATTGGAGGAATATTTGTAAAATAGACTCAGTGAGCTTTCCAATGAGCTATCTTGGATCTGATTTGGACATCGGGAAGGCATCCAAAAGTTGCTTGCAAAAGATGCCATTTTTGCTGCCTGGACACTGCGCGTTTGCTAGGAAAATGCATTTTTCACAATCTTCAGCCAATTTTGAAGTTTCACTCTAGTTTGAATTTTTACTAGGGAAAATGAAGAAATTAATGATGTAAATGGTCATGGTGAATTTAAATGTCATGTTTTGACTTTCATCTAAGGTAGATACATTAGGTGAATCTTCTAGAGGTCAAATGAATCAGCTTCCTCTCTTTTAGAGGCAAATTGTTGGGTCTTCCTAGTCTTCAGTTTCTTGTTTGGGAGTAGGTGAAACTGATTCCTATCTCATGGATTCGACTACTTGAGGCTTGGGAGAGTGGTTTTGAGTTCTATATGATGTATTTTCTCAGTCATTGTAATGGTTGGACTCATTTGGAGGTTTGGTTTCTGAAGAGACATACTTTTGTATCAGTTTTGGCCTGGATATTAATCAAATTTGTAGCTATTTTTATGGGATCCATGTGGTATTGTGTTTAGTTTCAGTTTATTCTTTTGTGCTCATATGTTAGAATGTTTTTTGTATTTCATACATCATTTCATTTCTATTAAGTGAATGTTTTCAAGTTAGATGAACATAATCCATAATTTCTATGCTCTGTTTTGGGTAAACATTCATAATTTGTAATTTCTTCAGTTTATAAGGAAACCCTGAATTCACCATGCTCTTTTTGGCTCCTCACCTGTCTTGATCATCCCATTATTGAAATCCCAAAGTGCTAAACATTGTACCTACCTTGCCCCATAGAACAGCCTGCAAATCTCTTTGAGTTTATTTTCTCATTTTCGACTGCTGAATTTCCCTTGATCCTAAAGAAAAACCCTACACAATCAAAATCAAAAACCTTGAGCTACTATAACTAGCCTAATATCTTCTTTCCTCAGTCTTTTGGATGTGATCTATATAGACAGAGCCCTCTCCTTGCCTAGTAGGGCTAGCTACTTGGTTAAGCATGGTTTGAGGTTACCTTGAAATTTCCTTTCTCATCTTGAGGTTCAATCCGAGTGATAACACTCCTCACTAAATATATTTTGCTTCTCACTTGTGTCATAAACATATAATTATCGAGAGCATTCTTTTAGATTTCAACCAAAATTTGAATGTATTCATTGCAACAATTAGATTCAACTAATATAATAACATTTTCACAATAATTACATTTATAGATTTGTATGCAATATATTATTATTCATTTTCTATCCTCACTAGATAGATTTCCTTCTCACTTGTGTCATAAACATGCAACTATCATGAGCATTATTTTAGATTTAAACCAAAATTTGAATGTATTCATTACAACAATTAGATTCATCTAATATAATAACTTATTTACAATACTTAGCCTTCTACATTTGTATGTGATATACTATTCTTCATTATGGTATTACTCTCATTCTCCATGTTTAAGACAATTTTACATGCTCTGTTGTTCTTCTTGACATCATAAGGATAGATCATGTAATCTACCATGTCTAGTTGGAGGTTTTAGTGAATGCCTCAACACATTGTTATATTTCCATCAAACGTAGCACCTAAAAATCCATTGACCTAATAGATTACTAATCTAGAAAAATGTCTTCAGGATCGTGAATACATTTTTCTAATTAATTATACTCACATAAGCCTACATTTTTATAGATTACTAATCTACTGAATGAACATACAACTATGCTTTTAAAATTTATTAGTGGAAGCAAAATGTACCATCTCAATCAAAAAAATGACACTCCATATTCTTCCCAATAAGAGTTCTTCATTAAAATTCTAAACCTACTTACGCTCCCATCATACAAAATAAATTCATGTGATGGATCCTGAAGAAATTTCTCTAATACATTCATGTGATGGATCCTGAAGAAATTTTTCTAAATAATTTTACTCACATAATCCTACATTTAGATAAATTAATAATCTACTGAATTAACACACAACTAGGATTTTAAAAATGATTAGTGGAAGAAAAATTACCAATCTCAATAAAAAAAAAATGACACAACATATTCTTCCTAATCAAAGTTCTTCATTAAAATTATAAAATCACTTAGGCTCCCATCCTAGAAAAATGGCCAGGTTGACTCAAAATATAGCAAGCCTTGTGAGAGGTCTCATAAGACAAGAGTGAAACCAAGCACAACACTATGAGGTGGAGACCCATTGTCACCATGACTCACCACATCATAATCTTTAGTGGACTTGCCATAAGGGAGGCTTACCTATTTAGGTCATCTAATATATATTGAAATTTTATTTCTTAGAGTTGACAAGTATAGGCTTATAAATGGCACTCAAATTAAGGATAAGGATCAGTCGAGCAAAGACAAGGAAAACCACACCCTCCAAGAGGCCTCTCTAAGGCACTTATGGCCTAGGGTTCAATAAATAGGAAACATCAAAGGCTTACGAAAGTTCATAATGCTAAGAAAAGGCTTGTAAAATGTTGGTATGATCAATGAAAGGAGCAACAAACCTTCAAGAAGCCCGAAATTGAATAACAGGGTTAGTTTAGGATTTAACCTAGGGAAAATTTACCTAGGGATTGTGATGTCGACCCTAGAATGGAATCATTTACCTTTAGAAAGAGTTTATTTTGAGGAAATGAGGCATAAAACCAAGTACAGATCCCTTCCACAAGCCAACACACTTCTCCTAGTTTAATTAGGCCCCAGGCCTAGCCTAATGGCTTGCATTGAAGGGTTGAAAAAATGGGACAGAGTGAGAAAACTAGGTTTTAAAGAATTGGCTATGGTGTGATAACCTATGTGAAAGGTAATTACTTGATGGTTGGGTGATGGAGTTTAAGGGAGCCTTACTAATGGAAAAAGTAGACCCTAATATGGACCAAGGGAAAGAAAAACCCTAATTTTCAAAAGCCAAGTTATGATTGTATGATGGGATAAAGTCATTGAACAGAACTTAACATGAATATTCATTTAAGGGATTGTCACGCATTATTTAGGATAATGCATACAATACTTTGCCAATAATTCATCGAAAAATATTCAATAAATCTAGCACATAGAAACCCTACTGACAACCATTCCATGCAATAAGCATAAAAATTTATTCAATATATAATATAGTTACAATAAAAATATGAAAAAATCATTTATTATACCAAAATGATGTTACCAAAACAAGAGAATGACTCCAACAGAAAAATATCCATAATAGATAGCATCTCCACAAGTATACAAAACCATTTCAGCTAGGCTAAAATCCTCTAAGGAGGTTGATTTCTCCACAAGTGATGAAGAAAAATGAAAATGAGGTGACCTCTATTTATATGAGGTATAACTCAATGAGTTATAATGAATGAATCCCCTAAGACAAGGCTGAAATGAATTAAGCCTTGGGTTGCAACCCAACCCACTTGGTTAATGATAAAGCAAGACATACATGCCCACACGTGTGGGCCATAGCCTTAAGAAATGTTGATGGATTTCCATTTTAGGGCTCCAATTTACTTTCCATGATGAAGAGATGTATGAAAAAGTTTCATAATGCAAAGATCATCCAATATTTGAGGAGTGTCCCTCAAATCCTCCTTTGGGTGCCAAATCTATTTGAGGGTGTCTCCATGTCATATTCATGGGTCTATAATGATCAAAAGAAGGCCTCGTCTCTCCAGAATGTAGGAAACATGTTTTAATAGTAGTAGGTATCAGTCACTTACACAAATTACAAACAAGTGATTCATAGGGATAAATCAATGAATAAATAAGGGGTTTTAGTAACTTGCTAATTAAAAAAAAAATAGTATACTGTAGTTAATAAAATAAGATGACCCATTAATAGAATAATTCCATCCTCTTTGTAATTTTATTTATAATAATATAAATCATGTTACCACTCTTCATAGCCATCCACAATACTTCTAAAATTCCCTTATCTAGATTGTATTCCCTTGGGAAATCCATCCTCTCCCATGTTGTGATGCCATCAAGAGTAGTTCAGGCCTACAAATTTCTCTTTCTAGTTCCATTAGGAACTTATTCCATTATTTCTTCTTCCTAACTATATAGATTTTCCTTCTGACTTGTGTCATAAACATACAATTATCAAGATAATTCTTTTAGATTTCAACCAAAATTTAAATGTATTCATTGCAACAATTAGATTCAACCAATACAATAACATTTTCACAATAATTACCTTTTTATATTTGTATGCAATATAATATTATTCATTATCTATTCTCACTATATAGATTTCCTCCTCACTTGTGTCATAAACATACAAATTTCAAGAGCATTATTTTATATTTAAATCAAAATTTGAGTGTATTCATTACAACATTTAGATTCATCTAATATAATAAAATATTTACAATACTTAGCCTTATATATTTCTATGTGATATACTATTCTTCATTATGGTCTTACTCTCATTGTCCGTATTCAAGACAATTTTACATGCTCTCTTGTTCTTCTTGACATCATAAGGATAGATCATGTAATCTACCATGTCAAGTTGAAGGGTTTAGTGAATGCCTCAAAACATAATTATATTTCCATGAAACCTAACACATGGAAATCTATTGACCTAACATATTACTGATCTAGAAAAATGTCTTCAACATCATGAATACATTTTTCTAAATAATTCCACTCGTAGAAGCCCACATTTTGACAAATTACTAATATACTGAATGAACACACAATTGTGCTTTTAAAATTGATTAGTGGAATAAAAATGTACCATTTTCATCACAAAAATGACACAACAAATTCTTCCCAATCATATTTCTTCATTAAAACTCTAAACTTAATTAGGCTCCCATCATAGGAAAATACATTCATGTGATGGATCCTGAAGACATTTTTCTAAATAATTTTACTCACATAATCCTACTTTCCGATAAATTATTAATCTAGTGAATGAACACACAACTAGGCTTTTAAAATTGATTAGTGGAAGCAAAATGTACCAATATCAATCACAAAAATGACACAACATATTCTTCCTAATCAGAGTTCTTCATTAAAATTATAAAATTAATTAGGCTCGCGTCCTAGGAAAATGACCATGTTGACTAAAAATATAGCAAGCCTTGTGAGAGGTCTCACAAGACAAGAGTGAAACCAAGCACAACATTATGAGGTGGAGGCCCACTGTCAACATGACTCAACACCTCCTACTCTTTAGTGGACTTACCATAAGGGATGATTACCTACATAGGTCACCTAATATATATTCAAATTCTATGGCTTAGAGGTGACAAGTATAGGTTTAGGAATGACACTCAACTTAAGGACAAGGATCAATTGAGTGAAGACAAGGAAAACCACACCCTCCAAGAGGCCTATATAAGGAACTTATGACCTAGGGTTCAACAAATATGCAAGATAAAAGGCTTACCAGGGTGCATAATGATAAGAAAAGGCTTGTTAAATATTGGTATGATCAACGAATGGAGCAACAAACCTTCAAGAAGCCTGAAGTTGAAGCCTAGGGTTAGATTAGGATTTACCTAGGGCTTGTGATGTCGGCCCTATAATGGAATAATTTACCTTGTGAATGAGTTGATTTTTAGGCAATGAGACACAAAACCAAGTATAGATCCCTTCTACAAGCCAACATAATTCTCCTAGTTGAATTAGGCCCTAGGCCTAGCCTAATGGCTTGCCATGAAGGGTTGAGAAAATGGAAAATAGTGAGAATTTCTTTTTTAAAGAATTTTATATGGTGTGATCACCTATGTGGAAGGTCATTATTTGATCGTTTGGTGAGGGAGTTTAAGGGAGACTTACTAATGGAAAAATCAAACCCTAATATGGACTAAGGGCAACAAAAACTATAATTTTCAAAACCCTAATATGGACTAAGGGCAACAAAAACTATAATTTTCAAAACCCAAGCTATCATTGTATGAGGGGATAAAGTCATTGAAGAGAAATTAACATGAAGATTCATTCAAGGGATTGTCACACATTCATTAGGATAATGCATACAATACTTTGCCAATATTTCACAGAAAAATATTCAATAAAGATAGCACATAGAAGCTCTAACGACAACCATTGCATGCAATAAACATTAAAATATATTCAATATATAGTATAGTTACAAGAAATGCATGAAATAATCCTTTATTATACCAAAATTGTGTCTCCACAACAAGAGAATGAATCCAGGAGAAAAATATCCATAATAGATCCCATCTCCACAAGTATACAAGATCATTTCAGCTAAGCTAAAATCCTCTAAGGAGGTTGATTTCTCCACAAGTGATAATGAAAAATGAAAATGAGGTGACATCTATTTATATGAGGTCAAAATCGATGAATTATAACTAATGAGGCCCCTAAAACAAATTTGAAATGAATTAAACCTTGGGCTGCAACCTAACCCACTAGCTTAATGATAAAACAAGCCATAAATGCCCACATATATGGTCCATAGCCTTAAGAAATTTCGATGCCATACCATTTTAGGGATCCAATTTCCATGCCATGATGAAGAGATGTATGAAAAAGTGTCATAGTAACAAGATCATCCAAGATTTGAGGAGTGTCCCTCAAATCCTCCTTTGGGGTGAAAATCTAGTTGGGGGTGTCTCCATGTAATATTCATGGATATCTAACAATCAAAAGAAGGCATCCTCTCTCTATCATTAAGGCTCCTTAAAATGAAAAAATCCCTCCCTAGCCTCTCAATGAAATACCATCCTCATCTGGGCTTTGAATCATGGCATGTCGATCAAGTAGTTTCAAGGACAACCTGGGGGTATGTTGGGTCCATTAGTGTCATCATCAATAATTCTCTATGTTGGGTCAAAGTAGATCAATTTCATTGGTCCTGAGGGTGCTCTGGGACATATAACATCTTCTCAAGTCATCAAGAGGCCCAACTCTCTCAATGCTTCATCTGCTAACCCATCTATCTCTATGAAAATTCCTAGGTACCTTTGGAGTGGGTTCCCTCAAGGCATGGGCTATAATGGACCACCTAAAAAAACCAAGATAAACTCAAGTGAAAGAAATCATCCATTAGATACTGAGATCATATGAGCATCTAAGTGGATGAAAATTCGATGTTAAGGGCATGTTGATACTTCAAACAAGCATCACCTTCTCATAATCTAACTAGATCAAGTCCCATAAATGTGTTCCTTACATTGATAGAGGTGGTTAATGATTTTTTTAACATGATAATACATTAATAACATTAGTAATATTGATATGCTAATTATCTTTAAAAATCATTTTGTTATGGTTGATCTTCACAACGTTATTTTCTGAAACAAGATTTGTGTAGTGTAACTAAGAAAGACCTTCACAATTTGTTTAACATAATTTCCAGGTGAACTTAGAAAAGTGTTCATTTACATCAATTGAAAAAAGGAGATGCTATTTTGTGGAGGAGTTCATTGTTGATTAGATAAAATGGAGGTCATCAATATCTAGCCTATTCCATCAAACATCATATAGCTTCACATATTATTGGGTTGAGAAAAAATCATTTAAAAGATTCATAGTAGGATTATCTTGTGCTACATAACTCCTCATGTATAACTTGAGAGGAAAAATGCAAGTCCTCAATGTGTTGTTTGAACCTTTATGTAACCATATATTTCCTCTTTTCCACCAATGGTGCATATGCACTATGTATTGTCACTTGTTTTTCTAGATTGATAAAAACTATTTTATTTTATATATAAATGTGAGAGATCAAGCACAATACTGTATGTTGGGTGGAGAGTATATTGGGAACTACAATGAGTTTTCTCTAAAGAATATTTGGTATATTATTATTTCCCAATTGAATATTTATAAGAGAAAACAATAAATAAAAATACATATTTGCATGTTGGAATTTAGATCAAAGATTAATAGTGATTATGCTTTTGGTAGGAAATAATATTACAACTATGGTGTTGTTGGTTACCAAATAAGTTTAACACACTAAAGGTATTTTTTCAAGTCTATACTGTACCATTTTCTTTTCTTTTATCTCATCCTCTTTCGAGCATGGTGAAATTTAGACTCTTAGCCCATATATATCCTCCACTCAAACTCAAACTCAACCTTTGTGGCATACTTAAACATATAATTTTGACATACTATATTCTATTTCTACTTCTAATTTCATTTTTGTCATCCTAATGAGAGCCATCATTCTAAGCTCGAATATGAAATGATGCCTCACATCATGATAGTATTTGGAGATGTATTACTAAACTAAACATCACATGATGATCATATACGACAAGTATTACTAAGTTAAAAACCATGTTTACAATGGAGAATTTTTGGATTGTTATCCTCTATCTCAACTAACTATACCCTAAACATTGGGGAAAATTTTAGCCTAAAATTTCCCATGAAATTTTCACGTAATTTCCATGTCACAAGATGTAAACCAATCAAAATCCTTTAAATTTAAAAAGAGGTACATGTAAATATTTTGGAGGTAAAAGAAGAAAAACTACTTTTTAAAATTATATTGTTGCATTATCTCCTTATAGGTTTACTCAAATTTCAAGTGTAGGCACTCGTTGGATGCATAATTAATTCTACATCCAATGAGTATCCATTATGCATACTTTTGAGAAGACCCACATTGATAAAAATTGAAGATACATTCAACACGATTTTTTAATGTATCTTAAATTTTTATCAATGTGGGTCTTCTCAAAAGTATGCATAATGGGTACTTGTTGGATGTGGAATTTAATTCCGCATCCAACTAGTGTCTACACTTGAAATTTGAGTGAACCTATAAGGAGATGAGCCAAAAATACTATTAAAAAAAGTACTTTTCATCTTTTCCTTCCAAAATTCATCTCTCTTATTTTATTATTTTAACCATTGCTTTATTATTTTTCCTTAAGAGACCACTTTTAGGCTGAAATTTCCTCTAATTTAGTGACAATATTGTAAATAGTAACAATATTATAAATGAAATAAAACATAATAGATCTTGTGAACACATGAAAGCTCAAATATATTTTGTTCCTTATGTTAGCATTCCCCAAAGAGTTGTTCTCTTTATGGCTTCCCAAGTTCATAAGATAATGGATACACATAGAGTATTCCAAGTCCATTACCTAACAATATATTAGAGGTGGGGACTCACCGAAAATTTGTCTCAACATTGACACTATACACTTGGAAAATTTAGAGTTATTTTCGCAAGACCACATCATAGTTCTCTCATGCATGTTCTGAATTTCATATTATTTTTTATTAATGGTGTGGTTCGTTTGCCCTTTAAATGTAAGGGTTTTCATGTATACAGATAGACACTTTTGTAATATTTTTTATTTTTAGTATTTTATGATTGACCTTAAGAAATCAAATGTGATCTCTTTAATTACATGAAGAATTTCCTTTTTGATTTTCACTTTTAATTTAGGGGGAATATTTAGACTACCACATACAACTATTTAGAGGTTCCTTTTAAGGCTTATGTTTGACTTGAGGTAGTATTTCCAACCCCAAGTGAATAGGGGGATCAATCCCACATAGAGAGCGAGTATTTTAGCACCAAAACTTTCATGACTTCTCATTCAAATTGGACCTCATGAACTCCCATTGAGTTTTGTTATTATATTCAATATTTTTATGGGTACCTATCCTACTCAAGTAGGATTGAGCTTGCATTGAGAGAGCTTTGATACTTTTTCTTCACCACATTAGCAAATACAAGAGGATAGTTCCTTGTTATGATCTAAATACTATAAAAATTACAAGTACACACCATGTACATAAATGTGAGCATGGAGAACAGATCCAATATAGATAATATTATAAGACTATCCTCCAAATACCTGAATGTATTTGTACATCCAAATTGCATGGCCACAATAATGACTATATCATCTCTCTATATATACATATTCACACATTGCACATGTGGCCCCTTCATCACTATGCCAACCATATCACATATAAATTCACATTAAATTTACATTTAATGCCATATATGCCCCCCTTGGAGTGATACCATCTACATTTAACCAAATATACCCCTCTTGGGACTATAAATAATACCCTCCATTGAAAATATTTTTCCTAAAATATTTGCAGTTGCTAGTGTTACATGTGATGAAACCAAATAATATGATTTCCCTATATTCTTATATATTGTTTCCATTTATGATCATTCATCCATCCAAACACAATTCCTTTCCATATTAATCCTTGATGGCCGATTGTTACACAATTTGCTTTCCTTTCATTCCACATCTTGATGTTGTGACTTCTACAATTTGTAGTGCATGTTAATTCAATAATATCCTGTTACATAATGAGTTGGTTATATCGAATTGTAGTAATTGTTGGTTTTCAATAAAATCTTATATAATAATGATTTGGTGATGCCTTATTCCATGAATATTGATGAGTATTATGCCCAAGGATTTTAGCCAAATGGTATTATAACCTGCTAACTCATCTTGTGATATGTTGGCCACACAATTTTCAATTTAATATTTGCATGTCTGTCTCATATTCAAGCTCCCCATACTACCAAAATGGGGCTAATTCCTTTAGCATATTTGCAATGGAAATGGACAAATTCAAAATTCAATCCTAGGGCACCAAAAACACAGAAAGGGCATTAAATCCTTACTAGACAAAAAATAATAGTTTATTTATTTTAAAAAAATCAAACCTTTAGAATTTTAGAGTAATTTATTTTCAATGAAAATGACAATAAGAGGGTGTATAAAAAGCTAAAATCAAGTTTTTTGTCCCATTTTAGAAAAAAATCTTACATTGTTTTATAGGCATGAAAACCATGGCAAATTGGCAATAAAAAGAAGGAAAATGTAGGAAAGCAAAGAGGAAAGTAAGCATGGCTAAATCTATGGAAAAAAATCATTAACATCATGGGATTTAAGAACTTACCTGTGAATGGAAGATGACAACACTGTTTGGATGCTTTGGCAAATGAATTTGAACACTTGCTCCACTAAAAAAATATTTTCTGGTAATGATGATGATTGTTGGATTTCAATCCCTCGAATATGACCAAAATCTCTTCTCCTTCTTTCTCCAAGAAAGAAAAAGTAGAAATGAGGGGGAAAACCACAAATTTGTCTTAAATCCTCACAGATTTGTTGGCCAAATGAATTTTTTATGTCATGGCACAAAATCTTGGCAGAACTTTTGAACATTTTTGAAAAATTGTGATTTTTTGAAAGTGCAAAAAGTCAATTTTTTTGGTTGGCAATGGTTAAAACTCATGATTTTTCATGGCATCGACCAAAAAACACTAATTTTATCATCATGGAGAGCGAAAACACATATCCAAGGTAAGACTAGGACCCATAGTGGAAAAATTAGGCAAATAACATAAAGTTAGAATGTTATGATCCATTATATGACTTAGTCGACGATAACCACTTTCTTGACAAGTACATGGAGACATCAATAGTGAATATGAAGTAATTAAATAATGCATATATATCAGTCTCATAAGCATAATCATCAAATCTAAGTGAGTTAAGCATCATAAGCATAATCATCAAATCTAAGTGAGTTAAGCAAACGTAGGAAGCATCTTTGGCCAAATGTCCATCGAGGGACTATAGATCTCATCTCTAGAACTGCCACTGCTTGCAATAAAACTCACAAGTGAAAAATATCCTCTAGTTACTTCCACATAATCGAGAGTAAGATTTAGTTCCAACATAGAACATGTGCTCATCGTATAATGAGCAAGAATATCAAAAATCCATTAAACTCCAAGATCTACGCTCTACATGAATTAATGAGCCTTGCTATATCTCAACATAAAACTATTAGTAAAAAAGTAAAGAAATACAATTACCATAATATGACAAAATAAAAAATAAATATGATAAAAATATTTATTCTTTTATTTCATTTTTTTTTCTATTTTTTAATACAAGGTTAAATCAAATACAACTAATTAAAAATACATAAAATCAAGCAATAACTAGAAATAAAAAAAGAAAACAATAACAAGAAACAAACAAGATATTGCTATATCTCACCATAAAACCAACAAAAACAAGAAACAAACAAGATATATTTGTTATATCTCACCATAAATCCACTAGTAAAAAATGTAAAGCAATAATATCACCATTATAAATAAAAATAAAAGAAAATGTGAAGTTTTTTTATTCTCTCAACTTTTTTTGAGTATAAAGCTATATCAAATATTCTTGCTTTGCTTAAAATATTATGTTAAAAACCCGTCATACTTTTCTTATCATAACAAGTCGCTGCGTTGCCAACGGCATACCTGCCGAACAAAGATCGTAATCCAGAATACAAGTTTTCATAAGAGCTGGGAATTACATAGAATTTTTATGAGCATATGCCTCAAATATTGGTAGCCCCCCCACTTTATTACTTTTGTTCTCATTTTAGGTGGGCCACTACCTCTACTATACGCCCACCTGTGCATTCAGAATTTACCAATATTGATAGGTGCCCTACTCTCCCCAATTTATTTTTGGAATAATATGACTGATTTAAACAATAGTGGTGTGGTTATGCCCATATATAATACATCGATGATGCAGGCAGAGTAGACAAGATGCATTCAAGGTTATTTCAGTCACAGTTTCTATCACGGTTCTCCGACCAGCCAGTTTCGTTTCTTCTCAAAGCCATACCGCCGGTTCATTATTCTCCTTACAACAACCGAGGTTTTCAATCTCTACATATATTTGTATCTGTAGGTGTGCTGTTGACATCGTACGTATGTACTGTTGAGATCTATTTGTACATGAAAATGTATGTGTGAAAAAGTTACTTCAATTTTTTCCACGATTACTTGTATAATAAGGATCACAATGTTTTCTTTATTATCAACCATACTTGGTCGAACATTTGGATATCCCTTTGATGAAAATACAAACAAGTATATCAATACATCATCATACGGTATATTGATCTTGAAAATAATGGTGCAAATGACATAACAATTGCATTTTTCATTAAAACTTATGAATTAATATATATAAAATCGTCCTTTGAAATTTTTTAGCGTCGGCACGTATGACGTGTTTATATATATATATATACCAAGTGTATCTTTAAACATTCGGCGACTAACCGATTCGAATATTGTAAAATATTTAAATTTTTAAAATATTTCTATCAATAGTAATATTTTTATTTAAAATATATAATTTAAAAAAAAAATTAAAGTTAAATTTTCTCTAATAAAATATATAGATTAATCTTAATTCCAAGTGTTTATTTCAATTATTTTAGAGTTAGATATGAAATATTTTTATATTAATGTTAGTTGTTGTTGATTAAGAGTTCAATATTATAGGAATAGTGTATGAAGTTTATTCTTCTCTCATATATTAATGTAGGAATCACTTTCCACATTTAAGGGGTATTTCCTCACAAGGAGGGAGGCTCAGGCCCTTTGAAAAACATATGTTATATGTGTTCATAGCATTTTTTAACTCTCTAGCATGTTCTTTTTCTTTGGTTGGTTACTCAAGCTTAGCGTTATCTTATGTCGCTTCATTTAATCCTACTTTTTCCCACCATGCGCTTGAACTCTCATATGCTTGCTTGGGTGGATTGTCTCCCATCCTTATTGTTGACTTCCTCCCTACTGATGTAGGATTTCTTGGAGGGAGAAGGTATGGTTCTTAGTTTAATGTTGATGCAACCTGACTCGAAAATTGTTATGGCATCTCTCTTTCATGATTGTATCTGGAACTCCCCTCACATCTTAGTCTCAGTCCATGTGATGCCCTGCAGCGTTTGGTAGCCATGACATGATAGATAGATTGTTGTCAGCGTGGTAGTGGTGATCATGGTTCTTTAAGGGGTTCTATGGTGTGCCTCTAAGCATAATATTTAGCTCGTAGCTTTCATGCTAGCACACTCCTAAACATACAGGAGGAAATTCATCTCGTTGAGGAAGAAATATGACATGAATGATAATTCATTCTTGATTTAGATGTAATAGTAGCATATTGTTGATTTATATTGACATGTCAAGTTATTTCTTGGAAACATTTTGGTGGATACAAGATAGTCCCAACTCTATTTTACACAAGTTTAATGAGCTCAGAGACCTCATGTTTGATGTGGAAGGTTGCTTAGATAGGTTGTAGATTGGGTTATCCACCTAGCTCTCCAATTCCTCCACCATGTAAGGTTGAGGAATGACTTATCAACTTGGATACTTAATTTTTATCTTGATGCTTAGGGTCCTCGCAGTTTCATCTTAGTTCTTGCATCTCTAGTTGGCTCTTAGGACTATAGTCATGTTTATCTTTAACTCTCTATTTAATTCAATTTTCTTATTGGCTTAGACTTTACAATAAATTTTTACAATACAATATAAAGTTGCTCTTTTTGTTTTGTTTTTATTTTTCTCTTAAGTTTAAGTGAATAACAACTATTTTGGACATCTCTTAATCTTATACAATCATTTAATTTTGTTAGTGCTTACTCTTTGCTTTACTATCTTCTATATGATTTTCGAGGTGATAAGTTAGAAATAATACTTCAATATTATATGATGTAGCAATTCAAATGCAACATAAAAAAAATCATTAAATCTTACCAAAAGTGTTATACCACGTAAACCAATAAACTTCTATAAATATTAAGCAATGAAAAACAGATAATGAGGTATATTGAGTGATATATTCTGAGGCAAAATATCAATGGAGATGTTCAAAGTAAGTAATTTGAAATGTTTGTGAAATGTTCATCAATATTTCAAATTACTTATGCTCCACCAAAAACATCCCCTTCTCCAGCTCGAGTTTTTCATGGCCATTAAATTTTCTAATGTCGTGAGAAGAATGGTAGTGTAACCACCCGTGTACAACCTATCAATCATATCCATTAAAGACATTGTTTGAGTTAGGCGTTTGAAAACTATGGATGATAATTCTGCTACTATATGCAGAGGCACTAGAATTTTAGCGATTTAATGATGTTCACGATTGTAGAACATCATATCAATAATCTTTGAATTTATGTTGATTGTTGATTTTTTGAATATTTGGTAATTATATAAATATAAGCATGGTTAAATAATTTACTGCTCTCAATCTTTCTATGTTTTTTTCATTAGAAATTTCATAAAAATTCATGATTTTCTTCTTATCTTTAAAAAAAATGTTGAAAACTCACTTTTTATTGACTTTTCAAACAAATAGACCAAATTGGAATAAATACTAATTCCTTGGCTAGATAATAGAGACTGACCATTATTTCTCAGACTATAGATTATTTAATGCAGTTGGGCAGCATATACCTACAGTTAAATTTAAACAAATTTAAATCTAACGATTGACATACACTGCCCAACCACATTAAATAGCCTATAACCTGAGAAATATGTCTCGCCATAATACATCATCTTATTGACATCTCTTGTTACGTCATAAGGTGTTGTTGATCTTTTTGGCATTAACTTATCATTGATTTGACAGATATGTTGTCATGGTGGATAATGTAAATGACCATCCAACCTTTCCTAACCATTTATTTCTTCACGATGAATCTCACTTTATACGAGATGTAAAATTTCTCACAGGAATAGATACTGACCACCATGCAACATATATTTTGAGAATTTAAGTCACCAAAACTATTCAAAGAAATGTGTATATGTTCTCTCCATGATAGAGTCCCCTGTGATATAGTTTTGGGTAGAATTGCCCTCTCGATTTCCAATTTTGAACAACTGGGTGATCATATTGTGATGTTCAAACAGTGTTTTGCAGAAATCTCCTTCACACATGTTTACAGGGAAGGGAATTGAACACTGCTTAGTATCATTCATTCAGTACTGGAAGAGGGTGAGATTGACATATGCTGAATTTTTCTCTATACTGTTTTTCACTTGCAGTACATGACCAGTCTCTTTTTCTCTTTGAACAGAAGGCATTCTGTTGTATTTTGGTTTTTGGATGGTGATCAGCAATGGTTTTAAAACTGAATGATATTTTTATAGTTTTAAAATTCAATGATATTTTTGATGAAGATGAAACAATATGTCTCAGGTTACACTAAACATTTGGTATTATTATTTTTTATCAAGATGGATTATAACTTGATTATATATTAGTTATATTATGAGTGTACTGGTTTTTCATTTAATAACAAAAAACCAACATTTTTTCCTCTACAAAAAAAATGTTCTCTATATTGATATTATAGTGGGTTAAATTAGTGGGGAATATTAAAGTTGGTATTTTAACTCAATCTCACACTTAATTATTGGTATAGTCTAACTGTTTTATGGAATCTAACCATATAATTTTTAAACGATTATGATTTTTTTTCTATTTAAAATGTAATTTTAAATATATAAATGAATTTAGTATTTTGAAAAATTAATAAGACATGTAAATTTTGTAGACTAGGTATCTTTGTTAAACAAATTGCAACCTAATTTTAAACTTTATTAATTAGAAAGTATAATCCAAAAAAATAAAATGTTAAAAAAAAGTTAGATTACAATATTAATTTCCACCTCTATTGTTAAGTTTACCATCTTTATTGTTAAATTTTTAGAAATTATTACTTTCGTATTTACTAATTAGTTAGACTTCTAGGTTTGATTATAAACATGATTGGTTTATAAATATAATTAACATTTCCATTTTTTTTCATATTATATTCCATAAAATGCATTTTCTAACTAATATTATAGTATTGTATAGCTCTATATATAACAATCGTATCATGACTTGATACATTACAAAAATATCAAATGTATCAAATGGAAGAGAATCGAAAGTTTATGGTTAGCATAAGCTACTTTCCTCATACACTAGTATAAAATGGCTAATTAGTTACTAAAAAAATGACTAAAATTTGCATATAAATGATTATTTTTCCATTGGTGACCAATAGTAGCTAATTTACAGTATCTTATAACACGACCAGCTTTTAGTCGTTTCTAGCTTAGTCATTAATTGGTTGTCTCAATTTTTTTGTCTAGTAGTATATTTGGTCATTAATTTAGTCATTTATTTGATCATTGATTTAGTAATTCATTTGATCATTGATTTAGTCATTGATTTGATCATTAATTTGGTCAATGATTTAGTCATTAATTCCCACAATCAATGACCAAGTATACAAAAAAAAAAAAAATTACTAAACGATCACCCGATAAAACCAAATAATGACCAACGATATATGACCAAAATGTTGGTCGTGTTATAAGATACTATAAATTAGCTACTAATAATCATATATATGCAAATTTTAGTCGTCGTTTGAAACCAATTAATGACCAAACAAATATGACTAAATTTTGGTCGTGTTATAAGATACTATAAATTAGCTACTAATAGTCATATAAATGCAAAAATTAGTCGTCATTTCTAATTACAAATTTATCATTTGCAATAGTCATTTGTCTTTTTTTTTGTAGTTTCATATTCATTATATAAATGACTACCTTAATAGTTTATATTCATTTCATTTACGTTCATTGACAATCGTTATAAGCAACTAACTTAGTCGTATATTCATTTTATTTGTGTTCATCATTAATAGATAAAAAATATTGATTTAGTAGTTTTACATTGATTTTATGTGTTCATTATTATAACATAAATTAATTAGTATGATTTTGCAACTAAATTTCAAATAAAATGTCATACAATGTACATGTTCATACAATATGAAAACGAAAAGTTACATATGTTAATTACAATACTAAGTAATATCAAGTGAGACTATAAATAATTCAAACCACAAATTATATTATATAAAATGTCTAGTATCACAATATGATTTTCCAACTTAATATTGGTTGGAATAAAATTTACATACAAAATATTGTTTCATCATTTCAAAACATTATCAATGTATTGCCAAGGCATTGCAAGTGAATTCACCAACTTTGAAGACTTGAACATCAGTCTCTATGTGTGTGTCTTATGCGGGATATTGGCTCTACGGTACCACTATATCGGTACTCTTCTCTTTCTTTAATTTTCATTTTGTTACTCTAGTGTTATTGTTCTCCTCTTTCTTCAATCTCTGCTTCTTACCATCAATACTGAGTTCCTTTTCTGGGGAAAAAGAAAATACAAAGTATAAGACATGAAAGTCGATGAACATTTAAATATAAACTAAAGTAGACTATAAAGGATTTATATGATATATACCTCAACATCAACAATATTTTTAATGTAATTTTTCCCCATAAAAGAAAGAAACTCGAACAAGTTTTCTTCAGTTGAGAAATTGCAGCCACTATGTGGCGAGATGACCTGTATAAACAAAGAAAATAAAATGTCACAAATAAATACAATAGAGCAAGCAATTTCTACTTAGAATGTCTCATGCTACACTTTTGTAGTTTTATCGTTTCCTTTAGTTATCTCTAAGAAGTAGTGACACTTCAACAATAAAATTGGTCAGTAGAAATCTAATGGGTGGAACAAAGTATTGTTGACACAAGATTACAACAAGAAACTAAAACAGTAAGAAAAGATTTTGTAAATTCCGATACTAACTAGGAATATAACTTCAATATAGTAATCTTCAATTATCAGCATACTATTCTAGGGGAACAGGAATCCACTTCCCATAAGCCAACAAATTATGTATGCCCCTTGTTTTCCCTATAATTAAGTGAGCAAGATTAGCACATGTAATTTCCATTTAGAATTTCTAAAATGATTCTATAAATATTCAAAGAGAAACTTAATGTTACTCATTCAGTTTTGTCTGCTTCATTTTTCTCTGATGCAGAAAAAACTGAATATGCTAACATGTTTTTGAGCTGGAGAATTTTGTAATTCATCATGTCCAAAATCATTTCTTATTGTCATGACTGTTTTTTTTAATGATCGGGAAACTGGTCTATACTTGATCAAAAAACATATTTTTCAGAATATATTCCATTTTTCTAATTCAAAGTAAATTTCCTTCCAGTTTATGATGTTCAAACAAACTAAAGTCATTTTCCTATAAAAAGTCATTGTTGTAATATACTACTAAAAAGACAACTACGCAATGAATTTATTAGTCATGGAATACTTATAAATCACAAATATAGGCAAGAAATAACACCACTATGTCTTAGGCATGCCAAGTATTTGTCCTCTTGGTTGGAAATATTACTTCATGAAAACAACATATTTGACAAAGAGAACTTTTCTAAAACTAACCAACACCAATGTATCCAACAACATTGACATTTCTATTGGCATGCCCTCGTAAGGTTAAAGTTTGGCAATGGAATATGTTATCCCTTAGTCTAATCTGGTTTTAACTTGCATTTGATAACTTAGAGAGAATGGGAATCCAATGTAGAACAATGACAAAAATATTTTATTCATTCACACTTACCTAGATCCTAAAAAAGCATTGAAGTGCTATACAAATCCAAGCATGTCTTACATTCCACTAGGAAGCATAATTTCCAGATTCTGACCTAGCAACATTTTTCTGAGTCTTTCCCTTGGAACCTGATTGTGATTCTCCATTCTGCTTCATTTCTCCTCAAAATGGTAGACTTCAAACATGCTATGGTGTTGTCCAAGGCTCATAAACCCCTAAAGGAGGTGGCAACAAGATTACTGTAGTCCATAAAAGCCTCAAGAACATGCACAATTGTTGTTACCAAGTGTATATGTTGTGGATCCAAATATTTGAGAAGAGGGAGAAAAGTTGGCATTAAACCCACATCCCATAAAGCATTGCATCCAAAAGAAGGAGAAAATAGAATTATTACAAGTGAAAGCAATGCTTATACTAAAGATATCGAATAATAGGATGATTCACTATAAACTTACTTCCATTGAGTTTTGGGGTATTATGGCTTTATGGTCTGGTTATCTCAAATAGTGTCTGCAGTACTTCAATGTGAGGCTTAGTTTGGTGATTTTCAGCCTCCTGGTCAGGTTGGTGGTTTCGATTTCTCTCCTCAAACAGGTAAGTTGTCACCATTACCTTCTTCCTCTCTTCCTCATAGTGTGGTAGGTATTGGTCTAGCTTCTCATCTCAATTTTGGGGAGCTTATTTCTATGTTTTTCGATGGGGATTTTATCTTTAAATTTAATAATTTTCAGTTCATTAATGGTAATAGTGGGGTTTCGGGCTAATTTGTCCATAGTCCTGGCTATTAGAAACCTCAAGTGTGATAAACTTAGAACAATTCTGAATCTAATCAAAATTATGACATTCTATTTGTTTCTTGTTACTCGTTTGGGTTTACATAAGGTTTACCCTGGACATTTTGTTGCTTTCTTAGATTTTCCAGTTTTTTATATCCATGTAGCACTTATTGAGACAATCCTGATCTAATTTTTCTCTTCCTATAGTGCAAGTGACCTACTTATTGTGATAAGGTTCAATAGTTAAGACTCCTACAAAAAAATTTATTGGCTCTGTGATTTGGCTTATTGCTCTGTTAAGATGGATTATAGAGAACTCCAAGAGTTTCAACAATCTCCGTGGATACATGAGGAAGAAATAATGAACAAACAATGCTTAATTTTTACCAGTTCTGAGAAAATATGTGAGAAATACAAAGTTAAAAACATGTCACCACCCTAATTGCAACTACAATGGGTAACTTGGTGGAGCAAAAACATTATATAAATGTGGTGGAGGCAACAAGTAATAAACTCTCGAATATGGTAGGCAATTCCTCCCAGGGTAAGCTGTTTGGAGCCTTTAACAAGACGCAAACAAATAATTCAAATTTTGGAATACAAAGGGAACAAGATACAATCCATTTTCTTCCCAGATAATTTAGAATTAGTCAAGAAAGCTTTGGATTCAGCCAAGGAAGCATAAATGAAGCCTCTAGTCGACATGTCTTCCGTTAAGTTTGAAGGTATTTTGAAATTCTTAGGTTTTTAGGTCCGTTTTGTAGAATGTATATTACTAGGTTTTTTGGATTGTGATGTATCTAAAACTACTTACGTCGAAAAACTTTATGCTAGTAGTTAGCACCATTTTGGACTTTGTTGGCACTGTTATGAAACAAATTATGATGTACTCTTGATGTGAGCATTGTTGCAACTTTTGATTAATATAGAATCTTCCATTTAGGTTTATATATATATATATATTAGATGAGAGTAGCTTTAGAATGTGGCTGAGAAATATGATGTTATCTAATGATTATGTAAATGTTGTGAATGCAAAGCCTTAATGGCATCTCTCTATATTGATGAATGCACAAATATAACTTGCAGTTTTTTCTATTTTTTTATGCTCATAATGAGAAATACCTGAGTGCTCCAAGGCACATACCTATGAATATTTTTCCTTTATGCTTGAAATAGTAAATATATGTTTTTTTGGTGGGGAAGAAACCAATCATATCACAACATTTTTCCATTTGATTGAATATACAAAATCTGAGATTCAAAATATATGAATGTAATAGACTGTAGGTTTTCACAGTGATTCATATAGAAACTTTTGGGAGAAATTTGTTTGAAGATTAGTTTGTCCAATGTTTTGGGTGGACACTCAACTCATCACCAGGGACTAGAAAGCTTGATGATGATTAGTGAGTGTTGAGAAGCTTTAAATAGATAAGGACACAAAGTAGCCGAATAATTAATGAGTCAATGGTCAAAAAATAGAAATTTTAATTAAAATGTAAAGGTACAAAAGTAGACATTAGAGGGAATATAATAAAGTTAAAAAAAAAAGGAAATTGGAATGAAACATATTAAAAAATTTGTATTATATTGAAATTATAGATAATGAATACCAAGAAGACAATGGATTAGAAACCATTAATTGAAATGAGGACATGTTAGGTCAATATAGAAGTAAAATATTAAAAATAAATATGAAACTAAGGGGCATGTGTGCGTGTACACGAGGAATGAAATATGAAAAGAAGGTAAAATGAATAGGAAGAAAGAGAAAGGGAAAGTGGGGCTATACCAATTTTGGGGGAAACCAAATGAAGAATAATGACATAATTATGGAGGAAAAAAATTAAATAAGGATATATAAACATAAAAAAGGAGATAGAAATAATTCAAATTAAGGGGTTATACTTGAGATCGAGAAAAAAGGAGGAGAAAAGGATAAAACAAAGAGGAAGGGAAAAAATCCGAGGAGAAGAATAGGGTGAGGGAATAAAGGAGAAAGTCCAACTTAGGAGGTATGCTCGGGAAATACTCCAAGCCCTAGGGATCGAGGGTTGGCGATCAAAGCGCCACAAATGGGCTCGTGGGCTTGAGATCCAAGCTTGGTGGTTTTGCACCAATTGATGTTTGGGCCAAAACCATGTTGGAGGTACAATGTGTTATGGATGAGGATGATAGTGCTCGATGATACGATTCCAATGCATGAAGAAGCGTCTGAATCTGAGTTGTCGTTAGAAAGTTATGAATTTTCTAAGGTTGTGGGCTAATTGTCCCAAGGAAACAAGTCAGCTTCACTTGTAGAAGACCCCTTTGAAGGGTTGGACGTTAGCCTAAGGAACCTATATAAGGGAATGAGGAGGAGCCTCATTTCTCACTTATCCAAGTGAGCAACGCATCAAGAAACCTCTAATTTAGAGCAAATTTGGGGCAGACTAGCAAGGAGGCAAGGAGGGAAACTTTGGAGGATCCATTCATTGTTTTTGGTGTGAAATTCCTATGGAAACACGCCGCAAATTGTTAAGGTATGAAGGCAGACAGGAATCATGCTTAAAGGAAAAGGACAAGATATGATTGGATGTGGGTTCCATTACTAAGCTAGGTCGCAAGCACAAGGGAGGTAAGGGTTGTTTTGTGCATATTTTATTATGTGTTGAGTACATGTTCTGGGCCGCAGAGGGAGTTGTATTTACAGCGCATTGTCGAGGGTTGTTTGTGTGAGCTAAGAGGGTTGGGAAAACTCCTCTTCCCTAGCCGCAACCTCTACAAGCCTTACGCAGGAAGAATAGGGATAGTAACCCTTTTAGGAAATAGATTCCAAGGTTGTAATGAATCTGTGAGATGAAGAAGGACTTGTGGAGGTGCCCAAGGTCCATGAAAATGAAAAAAGGGGATTGATAAGGAAAACAAAGGAAAGAAGCAGTCTAGAAGGGAAACACAGTGTTTGGACAGAGGGTTGGTGTTGCTGTTGTGTGCCCTAACCAGTCCTACACATGCACAGACCCTAAGGACAAGAGAAGACCAACAGTTTGTTGTAGGATGTGTTCTCTTGTTGATGAGAGCCTTTGGGTCCTCATTGAGAAGCTTGGAGGCTTACATGTGTTGATTTCAAAGCAGCAGTCTGGACAATAGCCAATTGGACTTCATAATTCAGGATTCATGCGATAATTTGAAGAGTAAAGTGCATCTATCTTGTCATTGTTTTCTTTCTGAGTTCCATTCATTTCATATATGTTGTTCAATCTTAATGATTAAGTAGGAGTATTACTTCAGGACTAGTGTTAGAACTCCCTGTCTTAACTACTTAATCATTTAAATGTTTTCTGCTGATTTCTGAATTTAGGAATTCTTAATTGCTCCTAGTCCCGTTTGACCCCTGCCACCTTCCTCTTTTTCCGGATCAAAGGATCCTTCATTGCCCTTTATCCCAAAAGAAATCCATCTCATCAAAACAATCTATCCAAATCTCTAAGGGTTATCTACCTTGCCTTGAATACATTAGCATCCTCTTGGCCTTGCCTTCTAGTTCTGCTTGCTAGACTTTGACTCCATAGCCCAATGGACTAGTATATCCCTCTTTAATTTGTCTTCAAGTAATCTTATTTTCCACCAAACATTTCAAAACCAAAACCAAATTGAACTATCATAACTAGCCTAAAATATTAAACAAAAACAAAGTTAAATCATAAAGAGAGAGCCCTCTCTGAAATTTAGGAAGTCTGGATCCTAAATTTCCAAAGTAAGTTTGGGGTTACCCCTAGTTTTCTTAAAACTAAAAATCAAAAGCCCACAATATTTTGAAATTACAAGGGTGATAACACATCTATTCTAAATTTTCATGGCTCTACCAATGACAATGGCTCTACCAATGAGGACTCAAACACCTTCCTCTTTGGATTCGACATCTTGTGCCAAATTTATTATTATAGTACAAACACCCAGAAGTTGAAATTTCTCCCTGCCACCTTAAAATGAGCGAGATTAATATGGTTTATGGGCCTTAGTGGTGAGTCCATTTATTCTTGGGACGAAATGAAGAAGTATTTCCTAGGAAAGTATCGAGACTATTGAAAAACCAACGATCAAAGGGAAGAACTCTTCACAATGTCACAAAAATAATATGAGATCTTAGAAGACTATATTGAGTGCTTCCAATATAATTTACATAGGTCCAAACACATTGATATAGATAAATATATATAAATAAATTACATGGGGCATCTGGTCACCATATAATGCACAAGAATCTCAAAAATATATAGAACTCCAAGATATAAGCTCTACATTAATAAATGAGTCCTGCTATATCTCACCATAAAACCTTAGTAAAATGATGTAGGGAAATACAATCGTCATTGTATGAGAAACTCAAAGGACATGTGAAAAAAATATGTATTCTCTCTCTTTTATTTTTAATACAAGGCTAAATCAAATGCAACTAATTAAGAATGCATAAAATCAAGAAATAACTATAAATCGACAAGAAAGCACAAGCAAAAATTATTAAAGGAAGTGCACAAGATATACACTCTACATCAATCAATGAATATTGTTCTATCTCAATGTATAACCATCAATAAAAATATGTAGGGAAATACAATCACCATGTAATGAAAAATCAAAGTAAATGTCACAAAAACCTTATTCTCTCTCCCAATTTCTTTTAATACAAGCATAAACAAAATTATTTTATTTTGCCATGGAATCTTGAGGTGGCATGTCTTCAATAACCCCCTCATACTTTTCTTCATCATAATAAAGTTCCAATGTTTTCTTTAGTTTGCAACAATGTTTGATCCAAGCATTTGGATATCCTTCCAAGGAAAAGCATTGATCTTTGCAAATAATAGTGAACATATATATATATATATATATATATATATATATATATATATATCCTTTGAAGTTTTGGAGTGTGACACATATGATGTGTGTGTGTGTGTGTGTTTGTTCCATATGTATCTTTAAACAAAACTGACTAATTGATTGGAGCATAAACATTGGGTAACCAAAGAAAAGACTCAATTCTCATTAACATTGACACTAAAATGTTATCACACAATCTCACATTTTAGTGTGAAGCCTTCTTAACATACAAAGATGATTTGAACATGGAATTGTTGCCACTTTCACGTAGACAACTTATACTTTCTTTTTTTTAGTGAAAGATAAGTCCAACACAAGGAAGGCTTCCCCAGTAGCACTTAGAGTTCCTAGTGCAAGATAGGTTAAGTCTAAGGTAAATTATGTATCTACCCAAAATACCACCATGTTTTTATTAAATATGAAATAAGGATTAAGGTGGTTGTTTAAAGTAAATTCTAGAATTAGGAATTTTTCAATTTAGGGATTTTTAGAGGGTTTATCAAGTTATTATATAATAAAACATTATTCCAAAATAGTGAAATTATGAAACTTACTTAATTTTGTCATAGAAATTACATAAAATATAGATAAATTACAGTAGGAAACATGTTATAAGAGTAGTATATTTTAGTCACTTACACAAATTACAAACAAGTGATTTTTAAGGATAAATCAATGAATAAATCAGGGGTTTTAGTAACTTTCTAATTTTGAAAAAAAAAATAGCATATTGTAGTAAATAAAACCAATATGTCCCCTTATAATAATACCATCCTATTTGTACTTTTATTTATAATAATACTAATCATGTTAACACTTCATAGTCATCCACAATACTTCTGAAATTCCCTTATCTAGAATGTAGTCCCTTGGGAAATCCATCCTCTCCTATGTCGTGATGCCATCAAGATTAGTTCAGGACTATAAATTTATATTTCTAGTTCCATTAGGTACTTAATCCATTCATTATTCCTCCTTGTTAGTGTCAGTATTTTCATACTTCCACCAGGGATCAAAACACATTTTGCATGTGCATCTTAGGTGTCCCACTCTAAAGAAATTTTCAATCATTCCATTAGGTCATGATATAAAATTGTTCCACTGGTGGTTTTCCTTGTCAATAAACTTCATTCTCCCTCAGAAGATCATATTGGCTGACTCATTCTCATGTCTCCTTGAGCATAACAACACCTATGGAAATGTTCTTTTCACTAGGAAGTCTTGTTAAAATCTCATTCATGAAAGTTAGGTCTAAAGAAGTCCCATTAGGTCATTAGATTTTCATATTTATCAAGATCACTCCTTCATTTCAGATGAGATCAACACATATATGAGAGGGACTAAATAAGATCATGATGATGTAATTATCAATTTTTAGAGTTGTAATTTTTGAGTTTAATGACTTTTATATCAAAATGTCGTTTTGATATAAAATTCAATATGTAATTTATTTATATTTTTCCAAATGTAATTTTATGTTTTCATGTGTAATAAATTCAATCCCAAGCTATCAATGCAATAATCTGGCCTAAGTGGAGCAAAGAAATCCAAACTCCATGACTTGATCAACCTGCAATGCCAAAAAGTCAGAAAGATAAAGAGTATCAGTGCCAGAGTCAAAAGGAAAAAGTGAACATTAGAAAAGTGGGTGATTCAAATTAAAATTCAAAACCACTAAAGCTATAAGGCCATTCAAAACACCTCAAAGCAACTCATTGCTTCCATTCATCCATTAGAAGTTTTCAGCAAAGGATAAAATTTCAAGTTTTTTTTAGCATTTTGAGAAAAAATCAAGGTCGCTGCGCGTTTGACCGGACGCTACACATTTTCTCAACAACTCTAGACCAAATTACACAGGGACTGCACATTTAGCCTTGGTCGCTGTGCGTTCCTCCAGGTCATTGTGCATTTGGTCAGGGGGGGTTTCAAACGGTTTCACAACGTCTAGCAAGTTTCATTTCCTCACCAATTTCTTCAAAAGGCTTTAAATCAGTAAGTAAACCCTAAAGACACCTCTCCTCTAATATATTTGGTGTTCCACAAGAATATTTCAAGTGCTTATTGCTATGAAACCCTAGTTTGTATTTCCTTCCCATTTTCATGCATTATATCCATATTCATGTCCCTAAACACATATCAGTCATAAACATTGTTAAATCCTATAGTTTTCATAGCCCTAGGTTTCCATTTACATTCACTCCCTCCATTTACCTAAGCTATTCATTTCATCTCTCACTCCCTTCATATCATTCCATTTACCCTAGGGTTTCCAAAGCCTTCAAGTTCATAATGTTTGAAGAGGAAGATATAAGTGTCATTAAGGAACAAACATCAAAGAAGAGTAAGAAAGGAGGGAAAACCATCAGATATGAACCTGTAACCACAAAAGATCTCATGGATTCTCCTCTCACTGTGTCATATTTTAAACATGTTGGTTGTTTTGAGTTTTGTGAAAAAGTGCAGCAGATTCAGTATCACCCTATGTTGACAAGGTTGTTCTTACAAATCTTCATGATAGGCAGGTCACTCTTGTTGGGGTAACTTTTACCATGTCCACTAATGCCATTTCAGCTGCTACAGGGATCCCTAATGTGGGAGAGAAATGGTTTAAAAAAGGAAACCTTGATCAGAGCTACTATGAACCATATCTCAAACCCTAGGATACAAGGATGACAAAAATACCATTTTCCCCTTCTCTCATCTTCTTGACCGATATGTCCCTATGATGAAGATAATCATGAAATATTTCACCTGTGAGACGAGGTTTTATCGACTCTATTCATATAATATCTGACTCCTCATGCACTTCACTAGAGTTAGAATGCTTCACATACCCTACTATCTCTCCCGAAGCATTGACAAGATGGCATACATAGTACAAAATAGGGATTATAATCATCAAATGCAGAGAATTTTCCACCACTCCCTCATCAAAATGATAGGCATGCATCAGCTTGAGCAAAAGAACATTTCACGAAACACATTCATAGAAAATGAATTCTTCAGCATGAGAAAAATCCCCTCATCATCTCATCCTCCCATATCTACTCCTCCATCTCAGCCTATTGCTCATACATCATCACCAAGCCATATGAATTCACCTCATGTTGATCCTACTTCTTCACCTTTCCATAATTCTTCATCATCACATCATGATACTGAGTCATCAAGCAGTGAGAAGGACATTGAGGCAACTTGTGCTAATGTGACTGATGTTGAGCCATTTCCCAAGACCTATCATAGAGGCTATAGGAATGTGTTTTCTTCACTTGGAGTGAAAGGGGCCATGCCTTCTTCATCAACAAAACAGGTGGACAAGGGAAAGGAAAAGGCTAAAGAGAAAATCATTGAGGAGCAGGAGGATAAACATGATACGGAGCAGGAATTTTAGCTGATTGACCTTGATGAGGAAGATGAGGACATAATCACTAGTGTAGAAATCAAAGGAAAAGAAGCAAAGATTAGTGAAATTCAAGCTAATCTTGACAGAGCAAAGTATGTGATTTAATTTCTTTTGCAAGAAAATCAGCAGCTGAAAGCTAAACAAATCATCAATGAGGTTAGGACCATCAAAGAAAATAGAGAGGCAGAAAATGCCAAGGCCTTGCTGGAGGAGACCTTGGAAATATTTGGTGAGATTGATGATGAGGAGGATCATCCTCCAAGATAGATGCCAAAGACTAGAGGGTTGAAAAGAGATCTAGCCCTTGAGAGACAAAGAGAAGCTGAGTTGGCAGAGCAGCTCACACCAAGTGAGCTGCTTGCCCTAAAGATTAGCAAGAATAGAGAGTCATGGCTTGATAGAGTCAATTTTCATCTAGAGAGGTTGCTAGAGAAGGCCAACAAGGACAATGAAATTCAGAGTAAAATGGAAAATCACTACGCCATGAGGAACACAATTGCAAGGGCCAAGCTCAAACGAGCCCATGCAAAAATTCAAAATTTGACCAAGAAAAAGGAGAAGGAGAGGTTAGATATACTTGCTAAGGTGCCTCTTCATGCCTCAAGCACTTGATAAGCAAGTAACCTCACAATTTTGGAAAATTTTGGCACATTTGGCACTTTAGTGCATGTTTTTTTTTTGAGTAATTTTGGCACACAGAAATTCTGCCAAATGCGCAGCGACCTGGACGATGCACTCTTTTTTGGGGCCTCCAATTGAAAAATGGCCACAACCATCATGTTCAGAATGATGAATACATGGCCACAACCATTTATATTTTATTTTAAGTTGTTTAAGTACAAAGGACAAATGCATTAGTTGTTCAATGATAATGACTTTTTCTTGAAAATATCATTCTTATTTATAGTCACATCAATACAATTTTTTTATTAATTTTATTTTGGTACAACCTTTGAATTGAATTTAACTATGGTTACATGGATTGTGGTGCAAAAAGTGAATTGCAAATTCATAAATATTATTTTATTGGTTTAGCTATTATTTTATTATTTCCTTAGGAGGCCCATTTTAGACCTCAAAATTCCCCTAATGTAATGAGTTGATTTTTAGGCAATGAGACACAAAACCAAGTATAGATCCCTTCCACAAGCCAACATAATTCTCCTAGTTGAATTAGGCCCTAGGCCTAGCCTAATGGCTTTCCTTGAAGGGTTGAAAAAATGGAAAAGAGTGAGAATTTTTTTTTTAAAGAATTTTCTATGGTGTGATCACCTATGTGGAAGGTCATTACTTGATCTTTTGGTGAGGGAGTTTAAGGGAGACTTACTAATGGAAAAATCAAACCCTAATATGGACTAAGGGCAACAAAAACCGTAATTTTCAAAACCCAAGCTATCATTGTATGAGGGGATAAAGTCATTGAAGAGACATTAACATGAAGATTAATTCAAGGGATTGTCACACATTCATTAGGATAATGCATACAATACTTTGCCAATATTTCATAGAAAAATATTCAATAAAGATAGCACATAGAAGCTCTAACGACAACCATTGCATGCAATAAACATAAAAATATATTTAATATATAGTATAGTTACAAGAAATGCATGAAATAATCCTTTATTATACCAAAATTGTGTCTCCACAACAAGAGAATGAATCCAGGAGAAAAATATCCATAGTAGATCCCATCTCCACAAGTATACAAGATCATTTCAGCTAAGCTAAAATCCTCTAAAAAGGTTGATTTCTCCACAAGTGATGATGAAAAATGAAAATGAGGTGATATCTATTTATATGAGGTCAAAATCGATGAATTATAACTAATGAGGCCCCTAAAACAAGTTTGAAATGAATTAAACCTTGGGTTGCAACCTAACCCACTAGCTTAATGATAAAACAAGCCATAAATGCCCACATATATGGTCCATAGCCTTAAGAAATGTCGATGCCATACCATTTTAAGGATCCAATTTCCATGCCATGATGAAGAGATGTATGAAAAAGTGTCATAGTAACAAGATCATCCAAGATTTGAGTGTCCCTCAAATCCTCCTTTGGGGTGCAAATCTAGTTGGGGGTGTCTCCATGTAATATTCATGGATATCTAACAATCAAAAGAAGGCATCATCTCTCTATCATTAAGGCTCCTTAAAATGAAAAAATCCCTCCCTAGCCTCTCAATGAAATACCATCCTCATCTGGGCTTTGAATCATGGCATGCCCATCAAGTAGTTTCAAGGACAACTTGGGGGTATGTTGGGTCCATTAGTGTCATCATCAAGAATTCTCTATGTTGGGTCAGAGTAGATCAATGTCATCGGTCCTGAGGGTGCTCTGGGGCATCTAACATCTCCTCAAGTCATCAAGAGGCCCAACTCTCTCAACGCTTCATCTGCTAACCCATCTATCTCTATGAAAATGCCTAGGTACCTTTGGAGAAGGTTCCCTCAAGGCATGGGCTATAATGGACCACCTAACAAAACCAAGATAAACTCAAGTGAAAGAAATCATCCATTAGATACTGAGATCATATGAGCATCTAAGTGGATGAAACTTCGATGTTAAGGGCATGTTGATACTTCAAACAAGGATCACCTTCTCATAATCTAACTAGATCAAGTCCCATAAAGGTGTTCCTTACATTGATAGAGGTGGCTAATGATTTTTTTTTAACATGATAATACATTAATAACATTAGTAATATTGATATGCTAATTATCTTACTAGGTGATATGCTAATATTGATAGAGTCCCCTGTGATATAGTTTTGGGTAGAACTGCCCTCTCGATTTCCAATTTTGAACAACTGGGTGATCGTATTGTGATGCTCAAATAGTCTTTTGCAGAAATCTCCTTCACACATTTTTACAGGGAAGGGTATTGAACACTGCTTAGTATCATTCATTCAGTACAGGAAGAGGGTGAGATTGACATATGCTGAATTTTTCTCTATACTTTTTTTCACTTGCAGTACATGACCAATCTCTTTTTCTCTTTGAACAGAAGGCATTCTGTTGTATTTTGGTTTTTGGATGGTGATCAGCTATGGTTTTAAAATTGAATGATATTTTTATAGTTTTAAAACTCAATGATATTTTTGATGGAGATGAAACAATATGTCTCAGGTTACACTGAACATTTGATATTATTATTTTTTTATCAAGATGGATTATAATTTGATTATATATTAGTTATATTATGAGTGTATTGGTTTTTCATTTAATAATAAAAAACCAGTGTTTTTTCTTCTGCAAAAAAAATGTTCTCTATATTGATATTATAGCGGGTTAAATTAGTGGGGATTAAAGTTGGTATTTTAACTCAATCTCACACTTAATTATTGGTATAGTCTAACTGTTTTATGGAATCTAACCATATAATTTATAAACGATTATGTTTTTTTGTTATTTAAAATGTAATTTTAAATATATAAATGAATTTAGCATTTTGAAAAACTAATAAGACATGTAAATTGTGTAGACTAGGTATCTTTTTTAAACAAATTGCAACCTAATTTTAAACTTTATTAATTAGAAAGTATAATCCAAAAAAATAAAATGTTAAAAAAAAGTTAGCTTACAATCTTAATTTCCACCTCTATTGTTAAGTTTACCATCTTTATTGTTAAATATCTTTATTGTTAAATTTGTAGAAATTATTACTTTCATATTTACTAATTAGTTAGACTTCTGGGTTTGATTATAAACATGATTGGTTTATAAATATAATTAACATTTCCATTTTTTTTTCATATTATATTCCATAAAATGCATTTTATGACTAATATTATAGTATTGTATAACTCTATATATAACAATTGTATGATGACATGATACATTACAAAAATATCAAATGTATCAAATGGAAGAGAATCGGAAGTTTATGGTTAGCATAAGCTACTTTCCTCATACACTAGTATAAAATGGCTAATTAGTTACTAAAAAAATGACTAAAATTTGCATATAAATGATTATTTTTCCATTGGTGACCAATAGTAGCTAATTTACAGTATCTTATAACACGACCAGCTTTTAGTCGTTTCTAGCTTAGTCATTAATTGGTTGTCTCAATTTTTTTGTCTAGTAGTATATTTGGTCATTAATTTAGTCATTTATTTGATCATTGATTTAGTAATTCATTTGATCATTGATTTAGTCATTGATTTGATCATTAATTTGGTCAATGATTTAGTCATTAATTCCCACAATCAATGACCAAGTATACAAAAAAAAAAAAAATTACTAAACGATCACCCGATAAAACCAAATAATGACCAACGATATATGACCAAAATGTTGGTCGTGTTATAAGATACTATAAATTAGCTACTAATAATCATATATATGCAAATTTTAGTCGTCGTTTGAAACCAATTAATGACCAAACAAATATGACTAAATTTTGGTCGTGTTATAAGATACTATAAATTAGCTACTAATAGTCATATAAATGCAAAAATTAGTCGTCATTTCTAATTACAAATTTATCATTTGCAATAGTCATTTGTCTTTTTTTTTGTAGTTTCATATTCATTATATAAATGACTACCTTAATAGTTTATATTCATTTCATTTACGTTCATTGACAATCGTTATAAGCAACTAACTTAGTCGTATATTCATTTTATTTGTGTTCATCATTAATAGATAAAAAATATTGATTTAGTAGTTTTACATTGATTTTATGTGTTCATTATTATAACATAAATTAATTAGTATGATTTTGCAACTAAATTTCAAATAAAATGTCATACAATGTACATGTTCATACAATATGAAAACGAAAAGTTACATATGTTAATTACAATACTAAGTAATATCAAGTGAGACTATAAATAATTCAAACCACAAATTATATTATATAAAATGTCTAGTATCACAATATGATTTTCCAACTTAATATTGGTTGGAATAAAATTTACATACAAAATATTGTTTCATCATTTCAAAACATTATCAATGTATTGCCAAGGCATTGCAAGTGAATTCACCAACTTTGAAGACTTGAACATCAGTCTCTATGTGTGTGTCTTATGCGGGATATTGGCTCTACGGTACCACTATATCGGTACTCTTCTCTTTCTTTAATTTTCATTTTGTTACTCTAGTGTTATTGTTCTCCTCTTTCTTCAATCTCTGCTTCTTACCATCAATACTGAGTTCCTTTTCTGGGGAAAAAGAAAATACAAAGTATAAGACATGAAAGTCGATGAACATTTAAATATAAACTAAAGTAGACTATAAAGGATTTATATGATATATACCTCAACATCAACAATATTTTTAATGTAATTTTTCCCCATAAAAGAAAGAAACTCGAACAAGTTTTCTTCAGTTGAGAAATTGCAGCCACTATGTGGCGAGATGACCTGTATAAACAAAGAAAATAAAATGTCACAAATAAATACAATAGAGCAAGCAATTTCTACTTAGAATGTCTCATGCTACACTTTTGTAGTTTTATCGTTTCCTTTAGTTATCTCTAAGAAGTAGTGACACTTCAACAATAAAATTGGTCAGTAGAAATCTAATGGGTGGAACAAAGTATTGTTGACACAAGATTACAACAAGAAACTAAAACAGTAAGAAAAGATTTTGTAAATTCCGATACTAACTAGGAATATAACTTCAATATAGTAATCTTCAATTATCAGCATACTATTCTAGGGGAACAGGAATCCACTTCCCATAAGCCAACAAATTATGTATGCCCCTTGTTTTCCCTATAATTAAGTGAGCAAGATTAGCACATGTAATTTCCATTTAGAATTTCTAAAATGATTCTATAAATATTCAAAGAGAAACTTAATGTTACTCATTCAGTTTTGTCTGCTTCATTTTTCTCTGATGCAGAAAAAACTGAATATGCTAACATGTTTTTGAGCTGGAGAATTTTGTAATTCATCATGTCCAAAATCATTTCTTATTGTCATGACTGTTTTTTTTAATGATCGGGAAACTGGTCTATACTTGATCAAAAAACATATTTTTCAGAATATATTCCATTTTTCTAATTCAAAGTAAATTTCCTTCCAGTTTATGATGTTCAAACAAACTAAAGTCATTTTCCTATAAAAAGTCATTGTTGTAATATACTACTAAAAAGACAACTACGCAATGAATTTATTAGTCATGGAATACTTATAAATCACAAATATAGGCAAGAAATAACACCACTATGTCTTAGGCATGCCAAGTATTTGTCCTCTTGGTTGGAAATATTACTTCATGAAAACAACATATTTGACAAAGAGAACTTTTCTAAAACTAACCAACACCAATGTATCCAACAACATTGACATTTCTATTGGCATGCCCTCGTAAGGTTAAAGTTTGGCAATGGAATATGTTATCCCTTAGTCTAATCTGGTTTTAACTTGCATTTGATAACTTAGAGAGAATGGGAATCCAATGTAGAACAATGACAAAAATATTTTATTCATTCACACTTACCTAGATCCTAAAAAAGCATTGAAGTGCTATACAAATCCAAGCATGTCTTACATTCCACTAGGAAGCATAATTTCCAGATTCTGACCTAGCAACATTTTTCTGAGTCTTTCCCTTGGAACCTGATTGTGATTCTCCATTCTGCTTCATTTCTCCTCAAAATGGTAGACTTCAAACATGCTATGGTGTTGTCCAAGGCTCATAAACCCCTAAAGGAGGTGGCAACAAGATTACTGTAGTCCATAAAAGCCTCAAGAACATGCACAATTGTTGTTACCAAGTGTATATGTTGTGGATCCAAATATTTGAGAAGAGGGAGAAAAGTTGGCATTAAACCCACATCCCATAAAGCATTGCATCCAAAAGAAGGAGAAAATAGAATTATTACAAGTGAAAGCAATGCTTATACTAAAGATATCGAATAATAGGATGATTCACTATAAACTTACTTCCATTGAGTTTTGGGGTATTATGGCTTTATGGTCTGGTTATCTCAAATAGTGTCTGCAGTACTTCAATGTGAGGCTTAGTTTGGTGATTTTCAGCCTCCTGGTCAGGTTGGTGGTTTCGATTTCTCTCCTCAAACAGGTAAGTTGTCACCATTACCTTCTTCCTCTCTTCCTCATAGTGTGGTAGGTATTGGTCTAGCTTCTCATCTCAATTTTGGGGAGCTTATTTCTATGTTTTTCGATGGGGATTTTATCTTTAAATTTAATAATTTTCAGTTCATTAATGGTAATAGTGGGGTTTCGGGCTAATTTGTCCATAGTCCTGGCTATTAGAAACCTCAAGTGTGATAAACTTAGAACAATTCTGAATCTAATCAAAATTATGACATTCTATTTGTTTCTTGTTACTCGTTTGGGTTTACATAAGGTTTACCCTGGACATTTTGTTGCTTTCTTAGATTTTCCAGTTTTTTATATCCATGTAGCACTTATTGAGACAATCCTGATCTAATTTTTCTCTTCCTATAGTGCAAGTGACCTACTTATTGTGATAAGGTTCAATAGTTAAGACTCCTACAAAAAAATTTATTGGCTCTGTGATTTGGCTTATTGCTCTGTTAAGATGGATTATAGAGAACTCCAAGAGTTTCAACAATCTCCGTGGATACATGAGGAAGAAATAATGAACAAACAATGCTTAATTTTTACCAGTTCTGAGAAAATATGTGAGAAATACAAAGTTAAAAACATGTCACCACCCTAATTGCAACTACAATGGGTAACTTGGTGGAGCAAAAACATTATATAAATGTGGTGGAGGCAACAAGTAATAAACTCTCGAATATGGTAGGCAATTCCTCCCAGGGTAAGCTGTTTGGAGCCTTTAACAAGACGCAAACAAATAATTCAAATTTTGGAATACAAAGGGAACAAGATACAATCCATTTTCTTCCCAGATAATTTAGAATTAGTCAAGAAAGCTTTGGATTCAGCCAAGGAAGCATAAATGAAGCCTCTAGTCGACATGTCTTCCGTTAAGTTTGAAGGTATTTTGAAATTCTTAGGTTTTTAGGTCCGTTTTGTAGAATGTATATTACTAGGTTTTTTGGATTGTGATGTATCTAAAACTACTTACGTCGAAAAACTTTATGCTAGTAGTTAGCACCATTTTGGACTTTGTTGGCACTGTTATGAAACAAATTATGATGTACTCTTGATGTGAGCATTGTTGCAACTTTTGATTAATATAGAATCTTCCATTTAGGTTTATATATATATATATATTAGATGAGAGTAGCTTTAGAATGTGGCTGAGAAATATGATGTTATCTAATGATTATGTAAATGTTGTGAATGCAAAGCCTTAATGGCATCTCTCTATATTGATGAATGCACAAATATAACTTGCAGTTTTTTCTATTTTTTTATGCTCATAATGAGAAATACCTGAGTGCTCCAAGGCACATACCTATGAATATTTTTCCTTTATGCTTGAAATAGTAAATATATGTTTTTTTGGTGGGGAAGAAACCAATCATATCACAACATTTTTCCATTTGATTGAATATACAAAATCTGAGATTCAAAATATATGAATGTAATAGACTGTAGGTTTTCACAGTGATTCATATAGAAACTTTTGGGAGAAATTTGTTTGAAGATTAGTTTGTCCAATGTTTTGGGTGGACACTCAACTCATCACCAGGGACTAGAAAGCTTGATGATGATTAGTGAGTGTTGAGAAGCTTTAAATAGATAAGGACACAAAGTAGCCGAATAATTAATGAGTCAATGGTCAAAAAATAGAAATTTTAATTAAAATGTAAAGGTACAAAAGTAGACATTAGAGGGAATATAATAAAGTTAAAAAAAAAAGGAAATTGGAATGAAACATATTAAAAAATTTGTATTATATTGAAATTATAGATAATGAATACCAAGAAGACAATGGATTAGAAACCATTAATTGAAATGAGGACATGTTAGGTCAATATAGAAGTAAAATATTAAAAATAAATATGAAACTAAGGGGCATGTGTGCGTGTACACGAGGAATGAAATATGAAAAGAAGGTAAAATGAATAGGAAGAAAGAGAAAGGGAAAGTGGGGCTATACCAATTTTGGGGGAAACCAAATGAAGAATAATGACATAATTATGGAGGAAAAAAATTAAATAAGGATATATAAACATAAAAAAGGAGATAGAAATAATTCAAATTAAGGGGTTATACTTGAGATCGAGAAAAAAGGAGGAGAAAAGGATAAAACAAAGAGGAAGGGAAAAAATCCGAGGAGAAGAATAGGGTGAGGGAATAAAGGAGAAAGTCCAACTTAGGAGGTATGCTCGGGAAATACTCCAAGCCCTAGGGATCGAGGGTTGGCGATCAAAGCGCCACAAATGGGCTCGTGGGCTTGAGATCCAAGCTTGGTGGTTTTGCACCAATTGATGTTTGGGCCAAAACCATGTTGGAGGTACAATGTGTTATGGATGAGGATGATAGTGCTCGATGATACGATTCCAATGCATGAAGAAGCGTCTGAATCTGAGTTGTCGTTAGAAAGTTATGAATTTTCTAAGGTTGTGGGCTAATTGTCCCAAGGAAACAAGTCAGCTTCACTTGTAGAAGACCCCTTTGAAGGGTTGGACGTTAGCCTAAGGAACCTATATAAGGGAATGAGGAGGAGCCTCATTTCTCACTTATCCAAGTGAGCAACGCATCAAGAAACCTCTAATTTAGAGCAAATTTGGGGCAGACTAGCAAGGAGGCAAGGAGGGAAACTTTGGAGGATCCATTCATTGTTTTTGGTGTGAAATTCCTATGGAAACACGCCGCAAATTGTTAAGGTATGAAGGCAGACAGGAATCATGCTTAAAGGAAAAGGACAAGATATGATTGGATGTGGGTTCCATTACTAAGCTAGGTCGCAAGCACAAGGGAGGTAAGGGTTGTTTTGTGCATATTTTATTATGTGTTGAGTACATGTTCTGGGCCGCAGAGGGAGTTGTATTTACAGCGCATTGTCGAGGGTTGTTTGTGTGAGCTAAGAGGGTTGGGAAAACTCCTCTTCCCTAGCCGCAACCTCTACAAGCCTTACGCAGGAAGAATAGGGATAGTAACCCTTTTAGGAAATAGATTCCAAGGTTGTAATGAATCTGTGAGATGAAGAAGGACTTGTGGAGGTGCCCAAGGTCCATGAAAATGAAAAAAGGGGATTGATAAGGAAAACAAAGGAAAGAAGCAGTCTAGAAGGGAAACACAGTGTTTGGACAGAGGGTTGGTGTTGCTGTTGTGTGCCCTAACCAGTCCTACACATGCACAGACCCTAAGGACAAGAGAAGACCAACAGTTTGTTGTAGGATGTGTTCTCTTGTTGATGAGAGTTGTTAGAAGGATAGGGTCCTCGAAGAGGACTATATTTGGAGGACTGTAGCAATGAAGAGATTGGGCTGACATGGACTATCATATGCCCTAATCAGTGGGAAGATGTTGGAGCAGTTGTGGGTGCCCTAGACTTGTTGTCATAAAGGACGTTGTATAGCAGAAGGTGGGCACACGTGGCAATCCATGATTGGATCATTAGTTGGATCAGATGATGGACAACATGAATAAACCTTAGGATTTGTTTGGAGGTGCTCAGGTGGACTGTTGGGAAGCTTACCAAGCAGCCAAGGCGACAACAAGCACATCAAATTGGAAGGTAAGAGGACAACAACAAGGAGTGTTGCAAATGTTCACTTGATGATCGACGGATTGATGGTGTCCTAGGTGAGGACATATTATGGTGGCTATATTTTCGTAATAGCTCCTCTATTGTAGGGAAAAGGGTGGGTTGGTGAATTTTGTGGGAATCCATGTGTAAGGGTCTCTCAGGTGTGGGGATGACCTAACTAGGAGCAGATGCTACATCATGGACTTGGTCTCTCATGGATTGTTGGAGGGCAGCATGAGAGAGGACTAGGTGTGGACGAGATTGGGCACTCATGGTCTACTGGAGGACAGTGTGATAGTGTCCATGTTGGAGCTGAAGTGCAGCACCTTGATGGACAAAGGTGACTGCTAGCCTAGTAGTTGTTGGAGCTCAAGGGTCTGATCAACCAGGAGCAGGTTCGTGGAGCCCAAGACTTGTGCGTGGAGGACTTCTACAGCAGATGATGGGAAATCCTCCTAGCCCATGTTCATTGTGGGAGATGGACATCTCGCGGTGATAGGTGGAAGCCCTTTATGTCCTATGTTGGTCTTCATCGTTGCAGCACAAGAAGACCATAGTGGGTTGAAGTCCTAGAGTAGCTAAGGAGCAGCAGTGGGAATATTGAGAGTTATTCACAAGTGGAGTTGTGAAAAAATCGACTAGAGTCTTGATGTGTTGTGCCCTTGATGGATGAAGGGACAACTAGAGAGAAAATTGTACAACCAAGATTCAGTGGCCAGATGGACTTGGAGCATTAATAGAGGCAGGAGCTGAAAATCAGGAGCCAAAGGACTAGGCAGGTATAGGGTAAGACCGAGAGGAGTTGTTAGATGCTACAGCCAAATGGTCAGAGTATCTTGTCTTGTACTAGTGGATGTATGAGGGCCATAATCCCTGGTATGGGAGCCCTAGACTGTTGTATTATATGTTGTTAATATAATGAATTTGGGTTGAAAAATTAAAAATTTGTGTATATTTGTGCATATATGATTTATTTGCAAAATAGTTTAGTGGTTGAGATTCTTGGTTTGGTAGCGTCAGTGATTTAAGACTCTAGCTTAGACCCAAGTTCACAGAAATCCAACATGGTTTTAGAGAATATCTAAGACACTTTGGAAGACTATGATTTAGAGTGTGCACAATGAAGAAACTTAGAGGGAGTTGTCGGTGTCTGGATCATGGAACAAAGGGTGCAGCTGAAGACATGGAGATGCGGTCTTGACAGGTTACATGGCGAGATGGGCTGGGATTTCTTGTGGATTGGTGGTGATCCTGGTGAACAACAGTTTATTGTAGGGAAGATTGTTGATCGTGGACTTCCATTTATGTGTGGTGGATGGTTGAGACAGCTTGAAGGGTTCTTTGGCATGAACGAGATCAAGTTGATCGAGATAGATTCATGTGATGGACTGGATATTGGTAGGCTAGAGTCTGCATCGAATCATGTTGTTGCATATCCAATATTGGTGGGATTTTCACGAGTGGTATTTGATCCAGGAGGATGAGTGCTTGCAAGGATGAGCTAGTGGAGATCATGTAGGCTCAAAGGGAGTTTAGCCTCATAGGGATAAGCACTATGGAGGTTTGAGATCGTCAGGTTCAGATGTGATGAGGCAGAGGTACTACCAAGATTTTCGGATTCATCTACAGGGTATGCTGCAATGATGGATGTCAAATGGGCTAGTTTCATCACCGAAGATGATGATTTATTCTTATATTTGGAAGTACCTTCCTCTCTAAGAGGGAGTGTTGATTTTTTTTTGTATATTGGGAGGTACTCCAAGCCCTAGTGATCAAGGGTTGGAGGTCAAAGCGCCATAAATGGGCTTGTGGGCTTGAGATCGAAGCTTTGGGGTTTTGCACCCCTCGATGTTTGGTCCAAAACCATGATGGAGGTACGACGGGTTATGGATAAGGATGATAGTGCTCGACGATATGATTCCAACGCATCGAGAATCGTCTGAATCCAAGTTTTCGTTAGAAAGTTATGAATTTTCTAAGGTTATGTGGGCTAATTGTCCTAAGGAAACAAGTTAGCTTCACTTGTAGAAGACCCCTTTGAAGGGCTTGACGTTAGCCTAAGGAACCTATATTAGGGAATGAGGAGGAGCCTCATTTCTCATCTATCTAAGTGAGAAACGCATCAAGAAAACTCTAATTTAGAGCAGATTTGGGACAAACTAGCGAGGAGGCAAGGAGGGCAACTTTGGAGGATCCTTTCACTGTTTTTGGTGCAGAATTCCTTTAGAAACAGGTTGCAGATGGTTAATTTGAACCATGATTAAAGGACAAGGACAAGACAGGATTGGATGCGAGTTCCATTGCTGAGCTAGGAAGCAAGCACAAGGGAGGTAAGGGTTGTTTTGTGCATATTTTATTATGTATTTAGTACCTATTATGGGCCGCAGAGGGAGCTATATTTATAGCAAGTTGTGGAGGGTTGTGTGTGTGGGCTAAGAGGGTTGGGAAGGCTCCTCTTCCCTAGCTGCATCCTCTCCAAGTCTTACGCAAGAAGAACATGAGTACTAAATGATAATAGAACAATAATAGTTATCATTTAATATAGTCAGATACCCATCAAACAACTATTTCATTCTACATCAGACATCAGAAAAATGAACACAGATAAACGGGTTAGAGGGCTACAATATTTTTTTTTGCCAATTGAATACACATCCCATGGAAACCCATCCAATAGTTCTGATTATTTTGAGGATGGTACCTAGGGTAAACCGTCCAGTTACAGTTTTGGCAACCCAAACTGGCAAGGACATGAGTAAGACCCATAATATTCACAGAGGTAGTCGCCCAAAGGACTTTACCCCACAACCTACTGAAAATTCACAGCACCGAACCACTCAAGCTAAACCACCAGGCTCAGATACCTTAGATAATCTGCAAAGATTTTTGGGAGTAAATTATCTGGATTTTAAATGTAGGAAATATCAATTATTTTCAGTCAAAACTTAGCATAAAGAACAACATTAGAGGATATTGGAAGCAGTTCATAGTATGCACTCACTAAACATGATGAATAATAAATATACCTTAGGTGGCTTGAATGGATAATCAGGTGGAAAATGAATTGTCACCAGAAACACACCACAGCATATGGGTTGTCAGGAGGTCCCATAATTGTCGCTTGCCAATGGAACATATCATCTGCCACCAGTATTATACAAGCATGGAAGTAAATAAATAAATTTTGACCTAATTCATTGCAGTATAAAATATAACTAGAGCTAGTACAGAAGATTGTTCTCTTTAAAATCCAATCCTTTTATTTAATTAGAACCAAGTCAAATCATAGGTAAACTTTTTTCCTATTAGTCAATTAACCAATTTACTAAGACCAGCTTGCATGGGTGACAAACATGCCAAATTATCATTCAAATGTGAAACTAAGATTCACAAAACCATAAGCACCACAGTCGGAAACTCAATGATGATGATAGATCATATTTTCAAGATAGTACTCAAGGGTACCATTTTATTTACCTCAATAGTAGCTATACTACATAAGTTATACAACAAATGTCCCCCCCCTTGATTTTAGCAGATTAAATTTTTAAGAAGATACACGAACAACTTTGTAAACAGAACATTCTGAGATCAATGGTTATAATTCCATGTACCTTAGTCAAATAATTGTTTGATGCTAAGGACTAGGCTTCCTAGTAAGGTAAATGGAATATTAAGCCATATATTGATGTTCCATTCTCATTTTGGTATGCCCAGTAAAAATTTGCAGTCCTATAACGTCGGCCTTAATTCATGTTGCAAGGTACCTAATTTTCCTTGATGACTTCTCTAGGAAGATGTGGGGTCACTTTTTTATAAGAAATCTCATGCTTTCACTGAATTAAGATGTTTAAGGTGGCAATATATCAGGAATAAGGTACAAGTATAAAGGTCCTTCCATCAAACAATGGACTCGGAGTTCACTATAATCAACTAGCTAATTTTTGTAAGAATGCATCTAGACTCTAGATATAGTTTTCTGTGCACACACACCCAAGCAGCATGACGTACAAATGGCTATCAGGGCTGCTTTACAATCAAGTGGGAAGAACTATGCTGGTGTTGACAGTGACATGAAGGATCCATGTTCATATTAGCTAGTTCAAGAAAAGCCTAGAAACCAGTTTAAAAAGGTAAAGGACTAAGTTTTAATTTTTTGCAGTGAAATGACTTTAAAATTTCGGAGTTTTCATATTTTACATCTCTCTTTCAAAGTACAAATCTGATGGATTTTTGCTGAAGTGGAGCATGAAAATACTTCCAACAGATGACACTATAATTTAGAGATCTATACCGAGATTTCAGGAGCTCAATCAATATTTAACCTCCACGTGGCAAGATGGTGAGCAAGTAGTTTCTACACATGGAAAAGGTTTCTAGATCATGGATCAGTTCAAGAGTTCAAAGTTTCAAGATGAAAGTTCCAAGTGTTCTGGGTTGTTTTGAAATATTGCAGTCCAGGAAGTCCTATTTCAAAAAAGAATGTTCCACCTCCTCTATTTTTTCGAATGTTTCTATGTGGATGAAGACTATCATAGTCAGTTTTACACTTGTTGACAAATCATGAGCCCAAGTGGAAAATTTTGATGTAATAGTTTATCTTAATTAGAATAATGGCTCTTCGAGCATGTATGGTATATATTGATACTTTATGATAGAAATTGGGTTTGACTTGGGAGAAAAAGGTCCTGTGTATGTGCTTTATTTTCTGAACATAATTAAAATGATGTGCACAACATTTAGCACATTACCACAGATTCATGCGATGTTATTTTCAAGTCCCGTGTTTCCATTCTTATGTATATGTTTGTTGTCTGTCTTTTCCATTTAAATTTTAAATCCTCACCTTTGAATTGGATATAAGTAGTTCATAATTCATCTTCGTTTTTGCTCTGAATTCTTTTGTTTCCTTTCTAAAAATATGCTGGAATTAACCCTCGGTTAGGTGATCCTTTATGGTGAACTATTCTTCTTCTTGATATTTTATCAAAGATATATGTTTCAGAATTCATGTTTAGTGATGCTCCATTTCATGTGACTAAATATCTTTTTTTTTTACTTCAAAGTTATGTTCAAAACTCACCCACAATTAGGTGCTTTGAATTTAATGAAAGGCTCTTTCTACCACTATACTACGACAAATGTAATAACTTGAAGTCATGCCTACCTTGCCTATGTTTCCATGAGTGCTTCATTAAGCTCTGATAATTGCTCGTAAGATATGAATTATGACTCCATGCACAATGGCTCTTTCTCCTAAGTTTTTTAACCACCATCATTGAGTCTTATCTGTATTTTACAAATCTAGCCTCTGTTTTATGTCCTTAAGCCTTATTGTTTTCACATTTTGACATTATTTTGAGTGAGGGAGCCCACTCTGGTTGGAAATGGCCTGTTTACAACCCAAAGAAGGTTTGAAAAGGTTACCTCTAGCATCAATTGTCTCAGCTCAGTTGAATTTACAGAGAGTCAACACATTGAAATGGGTATTTTTTGTACAAATAATACATTAGGATGTGAGGTTGTGGACCAATGTTTCCAGAATATATAGAAGGATCCCTCGAGCTCCATTTCTCATAAAAATGTCGTGAAATGGTGCTCTAGGGGCTCCTGCTTGACACTCTAGTAAGACAAGTCCAAAACCTCACATCTTAATGTATTTGTTGTACATCAAATACCCACTTTAACCATACAACAAAATCAACTTTTGAATCTATCACAATTTGAGATAAATTCGACTTCATCAACTATATCAAATATGGTTGATGCAAAGCATCAAGTCACCAACCACCACTCCAACCATTGACGTGTTCACTAGGTTAGAGTTTTCACCAAAAAAATAATTCAACCCACCCATCAGTTATGTAGAAGCTACTTTTAACTTTAATAAATTCTCTAATATTATTCCAGTGGACCCATGGCTGGATGAGAATTATAACAAGGAAAGAGCACCACATGAAAAATACCAAACCATTGAGAACTTTACAATGTTGTTAGTAAATCCAAAAGAGAGTGAATTTGTGAAAAATGAATGGTAAAAGTTGCCAATGAAATCAAAATATATCCTTAGGTATTTTTGGAAAGAACTAAAAGTTTGGAAGAAATTGCAAGGAAACAACACAATTTCACACTATCACATAAAGTTATCAAAGCATCATATGGAACCGAGTTCTTCAAAATGTGAGGATCAAATGATCTTTCACAAAATCAATAAATCTTCAGTTTGGTCATCTTCTTAGTGTATTAACCCAACTACATAGGGTTGGTAGGATTTGTAACCTTAACCTCCACAGATCAACCTCCTCTAACATCATCTGTAGAATGCACTTCCAAGGTGTAAATTTGGATGCACACACTAGACAGCCGCACTCTAAGACCAAGACTAGTGACTAGTCATATATGTAATTCATGGAACACACCTCAAGCAAACAAATCCGCGAAGTGGGGGGAAATAAAACCAGCAACCTATCATGGGTGTGAATCAACTCTCCTAGTCATAATCAATGTTTCATTCACTCAGATATCATAAGCATCTCACCCACAACCCTCTCACAGGCACCAACACCTATCTCAAGTATAGTTTAGCTTCAATTGTTGAAGTTGGGGAATCAGAGACACTGAGAACCTCCAACAAATCCCTTTCACAGGTATTATTCCATTCCATATATACATTGGAAAATATCAAAAAATACACCCTGATATCCTCTTAAATTTTTAGAACATGGTATGCAGATCTGCATTCCTAAAATGAAACCCTAACCGCTAGGAAACTGAGAACTTAACCTCCTATCCACACAATAGAAAAAATATTCCTAGATCTATAAACACATAAGTATGAAAAAAAAAAATAACAAGCTACAGAAGAACTCAGAATAGCACACTGTAATGTACTAAATTTGAATAATCAGAGCTCTATAAATTACAAACGGCATATAGATTTAGTTGCACACAATTTCTCATATCCTAATTGATGGGAGGAAGAATATGATTACAAATCAATAGCTCAAAACTAAATAAACAAAACCCCTGCCCTGTATTTCTTTTATAGAAGAAGAAAATGCTAAGGAATTACAAAAATAAACCATCCTTGTGGTGCACCCAAATTAGGAACAGAAATCCTTACATTTGGATACCTAAAAATGTGTGCCCATGCATACATGACAACTTTGCCTAGGAACCAACACCTAGCTAAATTTGGAAAATCCTATAGTTGTGCCACCTCAACCTCGCAACAACCCAAGGCTACACAAAAATTGAGGCTGCTATAGATCTGTTGGTGCAAATTTTCTCATCATGGTTGCACCTCTTCTGTGGGAGAACACATATGCAGCAACATGTAAAACTAACACTTTCAACCTCCCCACTTATATATAGCACTCTAACCATAATACTTTCTATTAGCTTATAGTCATTGAATGGATGTTTTTATGAGGTTTTTACGTATAAATATTGCATAACCCTTTTAAAGTGAATTTTTTTAAGTGTTTTTCCGTGCAAATAAGCATCCTCCCCAACCCCTTCAAACTCCATTTCTGGGTAAATTCAATGTGGCCATGTGGAGAGGGTTATTCAACTCATCACTCCTATTCTATATAATGAACTCATTTTGTTCAAAGAAAAGTAGTGTAGGGCCTCTCTAATGAATAATGACAACTAATTTTCCTTAGCATACCATCAACAACAACATAATTTTGAAATTTTCTGAATCATTTCCACTGTAGGCATTGTGAACTCAACATTTTATTTGAGTTGTACCACAAGCCATAATTCAAAATCACTTACTTCACAGTTTTCATATAATAGTCCAAAACTGAGATAGGATTGAAACTGTCCATTTTAAACATTGAAAATTTATTTCTGGGATCACCGAAAACTTATATGGAGTCCGAGATTCCATTCTGTAATGGTATTAAAACTTATCTCTGAGTTTGCACTGAAACTTCCTCTCTGTGATCACCGAAATTTTATCTCTGAAATTGCGAGTTCTGAGATGATAAAATGTGAAGATCCTAGGCTGGTATAAAATATGAAGATGTGACATGTATTATGAAGAGGGGTGTCCTTTAATTGAGCTGACATGTGTTCTTTTGATAATAATCCTTTTGAGGTTGTCTTTGATGAGTGGATGACTTGATGGAGGATTCAAACAATAAATTGACTTTGACTTAATCCTAAAGCCTTCAATAGAGGCTTGACCTATAACCATTAACCCAAGCATGAAACCCATGCTTTAACAATTCAATTCAACAATAATAAAATTCTTTTCTTTTGACAAAAATATTACAATTTTTACTTCAATTAAAATGAAGACTGAACCTAGTTACATTTTCCAATGCCACGGTGGAAACCTACCTAATGAGGCATAAATATCATAAATATCATCTTTAAGGTAGTCAAAAAATGGGAATAAAAAGTAAACTATCCTGAGCATTCAACTATATTATTCTGAACAAACCAAAATGTCCAAGAATTGTTAATTTTATAATAATTCTACAGGGAGCATTGTATTGAGATGTAGTTTTTCTTAACTAGGTAAGCTCAAAGAGAGACCCTTTAATTTACTTGTCTTTTATTACAAGAATTTTTTGTTGGCATTCATGAGTATATCTAAGTTATTAAACCGAGTGTGGTAAAAAATTGTTATTCTTACTTCACCTCATGATTTTTAAGAGCTTAATGGCATTGTTAATTCCAGGAAGCAGAAACTCCTATGGTACTCAGTGCCAGAAGTTAGAAAACCAATGAAAAGAGTGACATAGACGAGAAAGTACATACTTCTATAGATTTTAAATCTTCTAAAGAATATGCCACCTCAAAAGAGCTACAAATGAGTTCAAATCTAGGAAGCTTGCCAGATGATTGTCATGATTCTCTTGACAAGTTTGGAAAAAGTTGACAAATTCCCATATTCTTAAATCAGAAACAAAAACTCTTCATGACTTTAAATTAGCAGATAATTATGTAATACCATTGACATCCAGATCATTTACAGAAATAAAATCAATAAGTGAGAAGTCAATTATAGTGAGTAAACATGAACCGCTGCATTCAGTTGCAACTCCTTCGAATGAATCAGTAGACCCTACCACTGCCTTTTCTACTCGAGAACAATCACATGGATCTACAACTACCTTTACAGCACCTGAAGAAGTTGGTAACCTTTCTACTAGAGACACTGCAGAAGAAAGAGAGACAGTAGGATCCATACAAGGACAGGCCAAAGTGTTAGAAATATCTCCAGCAATTAAGACAACAATAGAGTTTGCCATAAGTTATTTTGAACAAAACTAGTTTCTATTCTAGATTTGACTGAAAAAGGTGAGAGAATAGAAACATTTCCAGCTACAAGTCCAGCAACAGATATTGTTGCTAACCTTCCCACAAAAAATAGTAAAGAGATAACAAAGCCAATTGTAGAAACAAAAAAATGTGATGAGGAATCTCACACAGATATGTAAATAGTTGCAACAAAAGAGGAAGATGGATACAATGGAACAATGTTCAAGGGTGTAAGACTTATCAAACTTGAATGTGATAATGAGAATAGAGATTTTCATAGAAAAAATAATACTGATGAACAAAGGGACTTATCATTTGATATTAAAGTATTTGAAGAACCATCTATGGCTCAAACCTCCAATGCAGCACAAGAAGTTGTTGAGAATTTTCCAAAAAATAATGTTGTAATGCTGCAGAACAAACTATACCATTGGAAGAGCCACAAAATAAGTAATTACAGCTCCTGCCACTGATGAAAGAATGGACCCAAATGTCCTAAATACTTATCAAGTAAAACAAGATGCAATAATTGGGAAACCTGAAATCATTCATGTTGAGTATGTTGTAATAACAAAGAGCATAATCATCAACATCCTGTCTCCAGCTTTGGAAGACTGAAAATGTGGAGAACCAGCCATGGCTCAAAATCCCAATGCAACATAATAAGTTGTTCAGAATTTTCCAGAAAAGAACGATGTGATGCTAGCAGAATAAACTATACCATTGGAAGAGTCATAAAAAAAAATCCTGCCACTAATGAAACAATGGAACCAAATGTCCTAAATACTTTTCAATTAAATTGGATGCAAGAATTGGGGAACCTAAAAGCAGTCATGTTGAAATGTTGTAATGACAAAGATCAAAACTTAGAAGCATTGACCAACAAGAAACAGTCCTGTCTCTAGCTATGGAATACCGACAGTACAATGATGAAGATGTGTATTCTTATGAACTTGGTATTTCATCGATATGGAGTAGTTTTGATTTCAACCAAGGAGGTGGTGCTACAAATCCGATTGGTTAATCGTTGGATTGTCATGTTAGATTTGTGAACATCAAAGTTACTTCTCAAGGCCAAGGTGAAGGACTTATCATCGACAATAGAAGTGAATTATGTGATGGTTCATCTCTCTTATTATTTTATTTTTTTGCTATGTAAATGATCTATTGCATGTGATATCTCTAAGTTCTTACTTCACTTATTTCCTGGTCAAGTAACACATTGATAGTAACTTAAAAGTAGACATTTTTAGGCCCTTTCCTATTGCATATCTAGTAGGAATTTCCAACCACCTTATGGCTATCGTAGCTAGCTATTTCAAGTCTTATAGACCATAAAATCATGTTTAGTAGCCTCTTAGGATCCCACCTAACACCATATAGGAAATCTGGAAAATATACACCAGTCATCTCCTTTCAACTACCCAAAAATCATATAAAAACCATCTTTTATTTTCTCTTTTACAACCTAAAAGTTTATAGCATAAAATCATTCATTTCAGACCCCATTTACCCATTTTTAATGATACTTAAAATTCTATTTACAAATCTATAATTTCCAACTCCATATTTGATCTCAAATTCTCTATTAGCTTTCAGTCCACTGAAAGTTACATGTTTAGATCTGGAAAATAAATTGTAAAACTAAACCCTAGAAACAGATTTATCCGAGATCCTCAAGCATCGTCTTCTATCATCATTTATTTGGAATTAGATTTCCTAAAGGTTTGGACTTATATTTCCTTAGGGATTCCCCCCTTGAGCTAAAGGAGAGCTAACCTAAAGCTACAAATAGAGTTGTTGAAGTGACAATGGGTAGCCTATTTATGTCACTCATAGAGTCCCATGTCTGGATGGGTCTTTTAAATTTGATTGAGAACCTGGGAGGTAAAAAGCTGCATTATGGAAACAAAAAACTCATTTTGAAACCACCAAACCTGATCAAGAATGGCACCCCTAATCTACATTTATTTTTCAGTGTTGCTTTGTTTCCATGTTTGCCACTAGATATTAACAACCATGGAGGAAAAAGTATCCCTAATGTCTACTAACTGCCTAATAAATATATAATGTGATGCAAATCTGGCTTCTCCAACATTTAGTTGTTGAAGTGTTGAAAATTCCTTATACCTAGCTTGTGCATTTTGGTGGTTAGTGATAAAAATCTAAACTTCTTTTACTTCTTCACATACTTTTTTCATCCATTCAACTTCAACAACAATGGATTTAAAAACAAGAATTAAACTATGCACTACAAAGGATGTCCAAAACATATGGTCACATAGTGCCTCAATAATTTCCCAAGCTACTTTGCATGAACTTTCATTATCTATGACGACTTGCACAATGTTTAAAGGCCCCACACTCTCAATATCTTTTGAAATATTTCCAGAAATTAATTTAGTGTTCTTCTTCTCCGATATAGCATCTATTTCTCTCAAGAAGTATGGGCCTAAATAAGACATTAGAATTATTTTTACCAATGGTTTATCCGCAGTATCAGTCCAACCATCAGAGATAATAGAGACACCATTTCCACTGGAACTGGAATAAACCCGTTACAACACTTTCTCCACAATCAATTTCTCATTCCATAGAAGGGCAGGGCACCCTTTCTCAATGTTTGACCCCTTAGTGCGTTGTAACCCCTAGAGGCCTCAATAAATTCCCTGAGCATGTCTCGCCAATATGGAGATCACAATACATTGAACAGTGTTACCGATGAAATAGGTAACCGCACTGTTACCTACTTTATTTTGGTAGCATAAAAAGCACCCGATTTTGAAAAGTGGTGATGCAGAATCACCTTTTTTTTTTTTAGCACATTTTTGACAGTCTAATATTTTTATTTATGAAGTATGAATATTTGTTTTAAAATGTTAGTGATTTTCATGCTAATTTTGAAACGTATTGATGCAACATCAACTTTTTTTTTTTAGAGCGGTGATTTTCATGCTAATTTTGAAACGTATTGATGCAGCATCAACCTTTTTTTTTTAGAGTGGTGATTTTCATGTTGGTAATAAAACACAAAACTTAGATTAAAAATATATATATAAAAACAACAAAAAAAACCAATAAAAATGAAAAAAAAAACAAAATTAACTCGTAAAAATAAAAAATAAAAATAAATAAATAAATAAACAAAAGAACAAAAATATTCGAAAATTATATCAAAAGAAATGACAAAATTTGAAAAAAAAAAACACATAATTTAAAGAAAAAAAACAAAAATTAACCAAAAAAAATTTAAAAAAAAACATCAAAAACATATTTTTCTAAGGTATTAAAAAAAAACAATATAATTAAAAAAAAAGATTTAAAATAGAAAATTTAAAAATAATTTAAATTACAAAATTAAAATTTAAATAAAAAAAATAAAATACAAAAAAGAAAAAAATAAATTTAAAAATTTAAATTAAAAAAATAATAATAATAAGAAAAAAAATACAAATTTTAAAATTAACAAAAAAAAAAAAAAAAATTGAAAATTGAAAAAGAAAATTAAAGTAAAAGAATTAAAATTAAAAAAACTATCATTAAAAAACAAAAAAAATGAAAAAAAACACGTGCAAATAATTAAAAAACAAATAACCATAAATTTACTGTTTTTTTTTAAATTAAACAATTTATAAATTTTAAAAATGAAAAACTAAAGACTAAGAGATTTAAAAAATAAATTAAAACAAATAAATTAAATTTAAAAATAAAAATTTGAATAAAATAAAAAATAAAAATAAAAATAATTTTTTGAATTTAAAAAAAAAATTTAAAAAAAAAACCAAATTAAAAAATATATATATATATATATATATATATATATTAAAAATTAAAAAAATTGTAAAAAAAATAAAAGAATTTTTTCGATCGTGGTGGCGCGCCAATCGCGCCTCCCGCCTGTGCGCCGAGGACTCGCCGGGCGGCAGATTCTAGAACGTCTTCGTGAGGGCCACGGAATCGCCCAGGTCGATTCTGGGAATCGCACTCCTGCGGTAGGGAGCCCGATTCTGGGAATCGCCCTCCCGCGGCAAGAGGCCGATTCTGAGAATCGCCCTCTCGCGGCAGAAGGCCGATCGGCGGGAGGGCGATTCCCGAAATCGGCCTCCTGCGGCGGGAGGGCGATTCCCAGAACCGGCCTCAGGGCAATTCCCGGATTCGTCCTCCCGCCGCAAGAGGGCGATTCTCAGAATTGGCCTCAGGGCAATTCTCGGAATCGGCCTTAGGACAATTCTCGGAATCGGCTTCCCACCCAGCGGCCGGCCTCCACCGTCACCTGGGCGGGAGGCCAATTGGCGGTGCCACCACGATTAAAATTTTTTTATTTTTTAATTTTTTTAATTTTTAATATTTTATTTTTTTAAATTTTTTTTAAATTCAATAAATTTAATTTTTTTTTTTAATTTAATTTTTATATTTGAAATTTAATTTGTTTTAATTTGTTTTGTTTTCTTTTAATTTTATTCATTTTTCTTGTTTTTAATTTTTTTTTTTCTAAATTTTGTATTTTTTTTTTATTTAATTGATTTTATTTTAATTTTTTAATATTTTATTTTTATTTTTATTAAATTTTACGTTTATTTTTTTCATTTAATTTTTTAAAATTTAGTAAATTTTGTATTTTTTTTTAATTTATTTGAATTTAATATTTTTTTTAATTTTTAATTTTTTTATTATTGTTTTTTTAATTACATAAAATTTTTGTATTTTTTTTATTTCAATTTTTTTTTATTTTTTTTTTAAATTTTAAATTTTTAAATTTTTTTTAATTTTTAATTTTTTAATTTTTATTTTAGGTTTTTTTAATGTTTGAATTAAAATTTTTATTTTGTTTTTATTTTTATTTTTTTATTCCTATATATTTTTAAATTTTAAGTTTTAAAATGTTTTTATTTTTTAAATTTATTTTTTTCTTAAATTTTAGGTTTTTTTTTAATGTTTGAATTTTAAAAATTAAAAAATGTTATTTCTATTTTTAAAAATGTCAAAAATATGACACAAATTTTTTTTTTGTTATTCCAGCATCAACTGGTTTTGTTTTGAGGGTGTTTTTTCAATCCTTTTTTCAAGAAACAATTTTGTTTTTAGCATAATTTTATAAAATGTTTAAATTTGACCTTCAAAAAAAACCAAGTGCGTTCTGGAATACACTTTTCTTGTTTTTGGGGTGTTTTTTCATGTTTTTTGAGTCTTTTTGGGCTAGAGTTCCCGTTTTGAGGTCAGGTTACCTATTTCATCGGTAACATTGTTATTGAAGGGTATTCCACATGCAAATATGGATTTTGAAACTCTATTTTCCATATTAATCCTCTCTCCCATGTATTTTCCATATGGATTTTGATATTTGCCGTCACCGTCCTTTTCTTTCTTCTCAATCTTGGTCACATAGTTACACAATGGAGAATCAACAGGGTATGTTTGTTATTGCTTTTTATTTTCAAGATGGTCATTGTTTCCTCTCCCTCCACCACAAACTCCATGCTCAAACTGAACAAATTGAAGTCATTGCTAGTGTTTATGAAACAATAAAATACATGTTACAGTTGTGCATTGCACAATGACTAGTTGACAACAGAACTTTTTATGAGCCTTCAAAGGTTTCAATGTTGACACTAAAGTTTAATTTATGAGGGTTTTTGCTATGTATTCTCACAAGAATACATAGAAAAGTATCATTTTTGTCTATGCTCATTGCTAACAGGCATATATAGCTATGAATATTGTTGTGTGATCACAAGCATACACAACAACAAAAAATGAAGAAATCTAGAGTCAAGACTCTAATTAAAAGTCTAAAACAATGAAGAACTTACCTGTCCATTCAAAGCCAGTGCTCAAAGATGCTTGGATGGTGGATAACTGCCAGTGGAAACCTTACTGCTTGTAGAATGGAAACTTCAAACCTTCGATCACTACATAATGGAAACCCCCATTCACTACAAGTGAAAGCTCAGATGACAAAAGTTAGTTAACTTTTCTAGAGCATTGGCCTCTCATCCAATGTGTGGGTTCCTCTAGAAGATTTCCCATGCCCTTTCCCATCACGCTTCTCATTTATTTTGGGGGATTTAAGATTTTACTTGAGTTCCAACATGGAGATTGGAATTGGTTCCCATTTGAGGAACCAGTTGCCAACCTTTAGGAATTGGTTCCTCCAATGGGAAGTTGTTTCCTTTAATTTTCAAAAGAAATCCTATTTCAGGATCCAAACTATAAAACCGGAAATGGTTCCTTTCAAAAATTTACCAAATCTACTCGAATCCAATTCGAATCCCCAATTCCCCACTTCCTTGATGAATTATATCTGGGTAAGGGACTAAGATAGCCAAATCCGATAACATTTCTAAAAACAGTCAATGGTAATAAATATTGTGATATGTATGTGACATCAAGATAATGCATCCAATAGCAATATTGAATATAGATACTTGTTCACTTCAAAAATTCCTAAAATCCATCTCTCTCAAATTATGATCTGTTAAGTCCCTCCAAGGTTAGGTTTCCCCACTTTTTATATACCTGCAGTAATATTGACAATAGTTTCTAAAACATATATTGACACAATGCATAGATGAAAAATTTTCTGCAATTTAAATGCAGATACTGGTGATATGTTTTGGCAAATGCAGAGTTAGTGCTACTGCTACAAGCACCCATCCCTCGTAACAACAGTTAAGGGTTAAAATTAAACTAACAATTCCATGACATACTTGAGAACATCTACAAAAACTTAATAAACTCAAGCTGTAAAAATAATAGTGGAAGAGATACCACTATACAAAAAGCATGAACAACTTATGCATCATTCCATGTCACTATATACCCTAGTCAATGTGTCAAATGTAAAGTTGAGGAAATTGCAGAGCATCTTCTTTCGCCCTCTAACTTCATTCAGAAGTCTCTGACAATTGATCAGGAGTGAGGTTAACTTCAAATTTTCTTACTTGTAGAGAATAATGTGAAATGTCTTATCAAATATTGGGCTAATATGTAATCAACAATTTGAAAGAAAACCAACCTAAAATCCAGTTAAAATTTCTTTTATAATCATTTCTTTGAATGGTTGCATTTTTTAGAGAAAGTATATTATCTCCATTGTCAATTTCTGGAGCCAACAAAGCCAACATTCAAGGGATACAACATTGAGCACAAGTACACTATGCAATGCTACATAAGGGACTACAGTTACCAATTAGCACTGGCAGTGGATATTGGCAAGTCATTTTTTTTGGAAATTGTTTATTATTTTTGCAATGGTGCATCATCCATGGTATTTAGAAGTTGTACTCTATGCATGAAAATTTTGATTCTGTTATATAGTAAACTATTTAAAATAGTCATAATTCAGTTGTCTATTATGACTTTAAATATTCATTAAATTTGTCATTATTTTGGTGTTATTGTATAATTCAACCAATTTTTTAGCGAGCCAAACTTCTATGCACCAATTCCAGTCTTTGTCCCCTTGTGATTTTTGTTTAGCACTAGCATTGTCATAAATTTGATTATTTAATAATAATGTTATACATTCTTCAACATTAATTTTGATGCCTATGATGTAGACTTTTTATGAAATGAAGAATCTCACAATATTTTGTAAAATTTTTAGTATTTATCACCAAATTTTCTTTACTGAGTTTTATGTTGAGCTTTTGCCAATTTTTTCTGTCATGCTTTTGCTCTTCAACTTTGCTGAGTCATTCCAAAATTGGAGTCCTATGACTACAGCTCTCAAGAGATATGAGTACCAGATAAGTGGTTGATAAGGTCCCTTAACAATAATGATGATTAGTTGATTATCATTAGCAGTATAATTGAGATAGCTAGAAACAAAAAAGGGCTAGTTGTCTGTTCACTTTAGAAATTTTTTTTTGCAATATACCCTTTGTCTTTGGGTAAAATTTTGGAAGGATGGGAGGAATTTTGAAGCCCTTTCCACTGAAACATCTAGACCTACTCAAAGTTGGAACCTAAGAAGTAATAACACTTGGGGCTACAAAATAGTGTTGCAAAACTAATACTTGGGAACAACTTCACAAGTGTCTAAAATTGAAATTGTGAAAGGGAAAAATCATATGTGAGATGTTCAATTAAAAATTATGCACATTATATATTAACTTTTAATAGCTTCCAACTGTCAAGATTCAAAACTAATGAGTCTTGTTACCTCCCAAACCTGCATTTGAAATATTAAGCCTCCAACACCATTAAGGCAAGCCTGGTGGAATTTAGGATTGCTGCTCACTGTCACCGCAGTAGTTCCTCCCACTTATGAGCTGACATTTTTTCAGCCCAATAGGGGTTATCCCTAAATACTGGCCTCAAAGTGAAGGCGGAGAAGGTTAACAAGTCAATCAGATAAAAGATGCATTTGTGCTGAATCACTGTTGATTATATCAAATTCACAAGAATGGTGCCTTCCCTATTGGTTTACAGAGTCCTAAATATATACAGAGGCTTTAAGGTGAAGGTGGAGAAGATCAACAAGTCAATAAGATAAAAGATTTATTAGTGTTGATTAGATCAACCAAACCATTAAGCCTATGAAAAAATGAAAATGCTCAAAACAAAACCATATTTTACATTTAACCATAAGTAATATAAATAAACCATGTAGGATGAATAGCCAAATTTGTCATAAATAAAAACCTCAGAAGTAAAGCATGCATGGTTATAACAGTCTTTGGTTCTTCATCATTACAACAGAACATCGGAAAACCAACCCAAGGGTCACACCTCCTACTCCAAGTTCAACTCAAAATATTTTCAAGGGAAGTAAAAATATCCACATGAAAAGAAGAGACAAATTAACTTACCAAAAAACCTTGAATTACACAAAAAATAAAAAGAATTGGAAGGCATAACTGCAACTACAAGAGCAACAATCGTCTCCGGGGTTAGATTTTGGTCTTATTACCAAGCCCTGGGATTTTACTTCTCTCAAATCCTTACCCTATGGAAAATCTCTCTCTTCTTGATCTATAGATTCCTCAAACAAGATTTAATATTGATCATCTATGACAAAACCATAGATAATCATTTCTCAATAATAAAATATTTAAATCACTTCCATTGGAAAACGCTTCTGGGTGCACTTCAAACACCTAATTGTTCTTTAGTTTTAGGCTTCGATGTGTATCCAAAGCTTGGTCTTGAACATCCTCAAACTTCGACCTCAAAAGAGTACCATTCACCTGCTGAAACAAGGCCTAAAATACACCACCATCATCATTATACTCCTTTAGCTTGCAGGCTCAATTTTTTTTTACTTGTGTCTAAGCTGAGCCTAAGCCGAGAATAGCATGTTTATTGGATGGAAAAAACAACGATAAAACCACAATGGGATTTTTATGATTAGGATTGTGATTAGGATTATGATTAGCATTATGATTAGGATTGGAGCTCCTTGATGTTGTTTATGTTTCTCTTGGTTTTCCTGACTAAGGTTTGGAGAGTTGAAGGATTTTTCTAGCCTTAGGATGAGGCTATGGCATGTACATTAACTTCATAATTACATGTGTGTGTGTGAAGTTTTCAGCTACCCAAAACTATCATATTGTAGATTTTATTTTCAGCTTATTATTTCCTCATTGTTTGGTAACTTTTAAGACTACCATGTCTTGTTGATTTTACATAAGTTAAGGTTGAAATTGTTAAAGTATTTAATAATAGAAAAATTATATAGAAAAGGTCAAGTGTAGCCCTATTTGATTAAAATATGAAGATGACACTCTGGTTTTGTCTCTAAATCCCCATTGCAGATTACACATTTAATAAAAGCTACAATTGATTGGCTACTCAGGGAGAATTGGATCCTCAAAAATTGGTCTTGTTCCAAGGTCTAGAGATTCGATTGTCTCCAAAACCCCATTTTTTTATTTGGTTACTCCTAAATAATGAGGTACTAGAATCTAACACCCTGGAAAAGATAAATACTCATGGTCTTGGGTATTGTAGTATTTGCAAAGAAAATGGTGAATCTAATTTTCATATCATCATGTCATTTCCTTTGTCTCAACACGTGTGCAAATTGATGGATGGAATCACAGGATTGAGATCTATTTGGTCAGGATATTCAATTGAAAAAGGCCTCAAAAAATGGAACAAGAATGAAAATACAAAGGGTTTCCAAGATTTGGCTTTTAGTTGTGCCATGGAGCATTTGGTTGGCAAGAAGTGCTTCAATTTCAGATGATAGGGTAATCACCCTTGTATGCTCATTTATACAATGGAATTTAAAGTTTTCATAATCTTTGTCGCTTTTAGGAGCATAGTTATCCATGGATGTTTTTATCGTTTCAAGAATGTTGGTTTCAGTATGGACATTATCAACTTGATGATCTTTTTTATCATCCTCCTTGTCTGCTTCACTTAGCAGATTGCAAAATTTTTTTTGGGAAATGAATTATTCCTCTACATGTTGTATTTTCTCTAAACTAGCAGTAAACCCTTGACCATTTCTCATGAACTCACGAGCATTCACATAGTCCATGAGATCACTTTCATCAACAATATTATTTTGATCTATGAGAGGAACTTGCCTTATACCATTATCAAGGGCTTTGCCTCATCTCTTCAACCTTCTCATCTTTCTCTCTAGTATTGGAGAATCCTCTTCAGAAAAAATAAGGACATCTTCATCATCAATCTTCAAGTGGGTCACTGAACTTGGCTCATTTCCACTTCCATGCTAAACCGTTCAGTTATAAAGGGACCGACACTTTACAAACACCATTCAATTTATCCAATCATTGTTCCTCTTAAACTTCACACATGTTTTTAATTCTTATAAAGAGCGCAAATCAAACCTTTTTTAGAGGTATATATATCAAAACCTAAATGTGCGTAGATAAAAGCCATAGTTGGCACAATGGAAATATATTCAAAATTTCAACATACTTCTCTTTAGCCTCACACAAATCTACTTCAACTCAAGAGTTCAAAACAAATTCCTCATAGAGACATTGATGTAGAAGCAATATTATTCAGAAACCTATGAAATAAGCATGACCACGCCCTCTTTTTTGATAGTGCACATTGTAACTCATTACTACGAATAATAAATAAATAAAAACTAGAGATAGTTAAGAACATTATATGAAACTACATGGTTGTTAAAGGTTTTTCATAATTGGTTTTTGTTGAGTATATGACTCATTTTGTTATCATTCTTTATAGAAAAGGGGCCCCACTTTAGGATAAATGTTTGGCCCAACAACTAGGAAAGAGTGCATTAGATAAGGATGCAATGAGAATAATACATATCTCCTTATGCAGGATATGGTGTGAAACAACCTTTTATAATATAACTACTCCATTCATTTTTTAGATCTTGTATTTTTTAAATCAAATTTGGCTATCCAGATATCAGGCAGGATGTACATTTTTAGGAAAGACGTATATCCTCATGAGATCCAAGACAAATCTTACTAGGAAATTGGCCAGCGCAGCAATTGTAATTGAAAATAAATATTGGAGAAGATAATAGAAATCCTCTAGGAAATAAAATTAAGATATCATGTAGAATAAGTTAAATTCATATCTAGGGTTACCATAATATCTAGAGAAAATTTCAAGCTTTGAAGAGGATAGTGAACATAAGGGTTACTGCCAACTGATATTACTACCATTGTAGGCCATAGAAGAAGGGATATTCTAGTAAGAACCCATATTCAATATGTGTAACCAAGACATTATTAAAGACCAATAACATATACCAGTTAACGGTCTTGTTTTTAGTAACACTCAAATCAAATTTGAGTCTGATAATATTGACAATCTGCTAATTATTTGTAGCACTAGATGAAGCAATAAGACGAGAAAACTTAGTAGGCTTATAGCACAAACCCTAGATGAGAAACCCTGGACAAAAAAAAGAGAGGAGAGCTCGGGAAAGGATTGAAGCTCCCGACTTAACATTACACCACGAAATTCCCAATCCTTTGCTTACTGTGCAGTGATAGTACCAATATCTACCAATTGTTGTTTACAGATACAGTTCATCTCTTCTAATTTGTCAAAATGAGGAATAGGAAAGGCACAAGTTCAGTAGCAAAAATTTCTAGGAGGGGAAGTAGGATGAGCCAATAGAGGTTATTTTCAGTAATAGATGATTTGAAACAATGCATTCAATAGAAAATAGAACAAAACAAAGAGCTCTGTGCCCATCATCTATACCAATATAGTACAAAAATATCAAATACGGAATTGAATGAAAGTTCCATACCTTTAAAAATTATCGAAGGACTCTGCATCTGTAGAGATGAATGAGCATCATATGGGAGTTTTGAAGAACGACAAGGATGGGATGCGGTGATCAATAAATGGAATTTGAGTACTGAAATCCTTGAATTTGTTGTTGTTGTAGGGTTGAGGAGTAGCATCCCAAGTTGACCGATGCCATGCGTATCCAAAGATGCCTCTATGTACCCCATATTGAAGATGAAAGTTGTTGCAGGGTAGAGGAGTAACATTCCAAGTCGACGGATGCCATGGGCATCCAAAGATGCATCTATGAACCTCATATTATTAGATGAAAAAAATCATTAAAAGGTGGAAGAAATTGTGGTGGTAAAATTTTGTTGAAAGACTTTGATTTGGTTTAAATGTAGATAATTGAACATAACATTACGACGCCAAAATTTTTTAAAGACTTTGATTTTCTTTAAATTCACGAAATTTGCCATAACATGAGGCAAATTTGATTTGGTTTAAATGTAGAGAATTTACCATAACATCAATGATATTTATGTGCGCTGAGAGTGAACTTGGAGGTGATAATTTACTAATATTTTTTCTCTTCTCAATCATATTACCATATTAATAATAATCAATAGTTTAGATTTTTCTTGGTCTCGTGAAACATATGGGTTGCGTAATATTTATAAATATTACCATATTAATAATTAATAATTTAGGTTTTTCTTGGTGGATTGCAACATCATGGGTTATGTAATTCTTACAATTGAGGATTGAGGATTCTACATGTGTTTATTAGTTTTTTCTCTTCATTGCGTGGATTTTTGTTAAATGTTGGTATTGTTTTATTTTTCCATCATGATTGCTAGACGATGTGTGGAAGTGTGAGGTTATTGTTAAAGTTGAGGGTTCGGAAAAAAATTTTGTGCATGCACACTTCACAAATGATTTGAATTTAATTGCATGTGAATGTTATCAAAATATATGAGCTTGAAGTTTCTAATCAACTCCCTAATTGTAATCATCCAATGATCTAATAAAGAAGTGTTTGAGAAAGTATAACCTTCCAAAAAATCTATAAAAACCTTTGAATCCCCCATCACTTTTATGTTTAGACTGAAGAAGTGACACAATTAAAATGACTAACATAAACGACTAATTTATATAATTGTAGTACTTGCTAGGTAGTCATATTTTTGTTCCTAGACTAAATTATTCATTTATGTTAGTCATTTTTAGTTGTATTACATATTAGCTAGTCATATATTTTAACCCGGCACAAAATTAGTCGTTTATTTTAGTCATTTTTAGTTGGGTCAGTTGAGATTGCTTAATTTTGGTAGTATTTCACTTGGAAAAGCTACTGTGGCTAACGTTTTTAGTCACCTAGTCACTAATTTCATCATTTTCTACTACTAATATGCCATAGTCTCCCATTAGAGTATTTATCAAAAATGCTAGAAAATAATAAAAATATATTGCACATAGTCTCCCATTAGAGTATTTATCAAAAATTCTAGAAAATAATAAAAATATATTGCACACATGTAGACACAAAATCCTACTCATGGTATCGTGAAATCATGTCACTGTAAATTTCCATGTAAATTTCCACAAATTTTGTACAAACTGTATAAATTTCAAATAAGTACCTTGTCAACAAGAAACTTAAGATCTGGTTTGATGTGTGACACATATTTTCTATTTGGGTGTGATACACACTATGCCACACTCTTCTTCAAATATTGAGCAATATGCATTGTATTGTATGGAGAATATATTTTGTACAATGTGAAATGAACAAATTTCGCAAAGAGAAAATATTTGGGATAATGTGATGTGTCACACAAGGCACCCTCGGGCTCGGGCGAACGCTGTCTCGTGGGTGCATTCGTCCTCAGCATGGGCGCCCTGGCCTGAGTGGGTGCACCCACTTGGGCCGGAATGGCCATGTGATGCCCTAGGTAGGCCCACCCACAATGTACATATTAAATTTATTTTTAATTTTAGGTAAAAAAAATAAAATTATTTGGTATTCTACCAAAAAAATTGAACGGTAAAAGAAGAGCTTTCATGTGACATGATATATTTTATGGAAAAGATATTTTCCAAGGATGCAACATCACAAAGGAGAATTTTTTTGTCACACGAAAATGTTTTGTTTGATCCATGAAAAATGTTTTGTAGGAAAAAAATTGAGAGCTACAATGTATCAAAACAAAAAAATCTTTGTTGTGATGGAAAAAAGTTTGAAAGTAAAATGATCCAAGGGAGATTTTTCTATTAAATTTGTGATGGCAAAAAATTATTTTCCAGGGAAAAAAAACAAAATTTTTGTTTGTTGTGGCAAAAGAAAATTTTCTCTACATGAAAAGAAAAATTATGGTGGCATAATGTATCATATGAGGATAAACTTTTAGGAAATGTGATATATCATGAACATGGAGAATTGTTGGAAATACAACATGTTGTAAAGAAGGGAAAATTCAGGTTATGTTTTTTTTCAAAAGTAAAAACATTTTTGGCATGAAGCCTCATAATGGAAGAAAGTTTTTTAAGATGTGAAAAGAAAAATTTGGCCAATTTTTAGACAAAATTATCAATCTTTGAAGTTATCTCTTCTCATGAAGATAATTTCTTTGAGGAGATGCAATGGGCCATATGAAAAATAAATTTCAATCCATGCGACACATCACACACCAACCCAATAAATGTATTGTGTCATGTTTAGCAATATGGATACTAGATTCAAAATAACTAATTTATACACAAAAAAATGAGGAATGTTATTATTTTGTGGATATTAAAATTGCCACTACAACCTAGAAATACCTTCGCAAAACCCTCCTTGTTGATCATTTTTCTTTTGATACCCACACAACAAAATGCCACCTTTGAGATTGCAAAGACACTCATTAAATTCCCTTTCTCGCAAGTGTTTAACATCTAACTTGCCACTATTAATGACACCTCCTATTGGTGCTAATGAGTTTGTGTTGAGTAAATATTATAATTTCATGCATCAAATGCGAGCATGCATTGATCTAGCTATGATATAAAGACATGGGACAATCACGATGAGAAAATGGTCAATGCATAGTGGGAGGTGGTCTATTTTATAAACACAAACATTGCAAAATAATTTTCAAAAGCATCATTCACATGGTACAATCATAGTGAGACAATGGTTAATGTAACACCCTCCTCTCATATCTACCCAAGTAACCGGCCAACCAGGGTAAACATGTGACGAGAGGCTACTATAATCATATTCAACTTCCTATGTGACCTTAAGGAAGTGGAATCGATGGAAACACATCATACATGCCTTCCACATCAACAACCAGACTCCCAAGAACCATCTCAACCACTCAGGTAATTAGTTTTAAAACTCAATGATGTTTTTGATGGAGATGAAGCAATATGTCTCAAGGTTTTTTTTGGTAAGTTGTGCTAATCTATTAATTTTGGGAACATAGAAATACATATGCTACAGGTAGGGTTGGTAAGCTGCGCTTAACCAATCCCTGCCTTTGTAAGTCTGTTTCTGGGATGCCGTGGAGTAGGAGGCTGGCTCAGAAAAAACTTGAAAATGAGCCTTACATTGTGCGTAGTAGCGTTGATGCTTCTAAGAGCTAGAGAGTATAAAATAACAGAAAAGCCCTGCGGGCACATATGACAAAAAATAGAGTAAAACTGAACAGCTGCGCAGACATTATTCATCATCATCATCACTGCAATGGGGATTATCTTCGTCTATGGGATAGGTTGGAGCCTGTGCAACAGCCTCTTCCACAGCATCTTCCAATTTGGCAGCAGTTCACTTGGCGAGATTTTCAGGAGCGCAGAGGATGGGGGAGTTTGGGTCTACTCCCTCAAGAACCTTCGTCCAGACGTTGTTGGATTCCATAATCCATATATATATATATATATCCTCATTAACCTTCGCAGGACTGTTCGAGGGAGCCGGTGCGCAGTGCGGAGAGGGTGCTCTGCAAGAGGAGGTGGACCTCCTCGCGCCTCGACGTCCCCTTTGCACTGAATGCTTGAAGGATTCTGCTTACTGCTCGAGAGCAGATTGATGGCTATCAAGGGTGGTGGATGATGAGCCTTCAAACCATTCAAGGTGGTTATCCTTGCCATGATGGTAATGACCTGGGAGGGCCCCTCTCTGACCATCGCGAATAGTGCGTTGGCACATTCTGGGGGCCATTGCACACCTGGGAGAGGTGGTGGGAGTGAAACTGGGGCTAGAGAGGCTGCAGAGGCTTGGGGGAATATGCGCAGAATGTAGAGCAACAAGTAGAGGGATTCTGTGCAGCTCCACCTGGGACTAAGACTTCGCAACTGATTGGAATCAGTGAGAGTCCAAATCAGAAGGAGGAGAGCTAAATGCAATGGAGAACAAATGAGGGAGAAAAGAGGTAGAGGTCTAGTGGATAAATAGGTATGAGCATGAATATTGCTATTTTGGCAGTGTATGATCTTCGCATGATACTGTGTGTGGAGCTCAAGCAGATGAGCAGGTGCAGAGGGGTAGGCGTGGCTGCAATGCTGATTATACATCATGGACATTAATGGCAGTATGGGCTAGGTGATGATCAGGGTTAGGTGACACAGTGCTTGTCCGATTTGCATTATCTCTGGTTGTGCGAGGAGTGTGTGAGTTAATGGTAATTGGATCTGCTTCAGGTGGGGAATTGTGTTGGAGATTTCAGCAGTCCACATGAGTTGAGATTTGATGTTCACTCGTGTCAGGCGTGTCACCTGCATCCGGGGGAGCAATATGTCTCAAGTTACACTGAACATTCAGTATTATATTTTTGATCAAGATGGACTATAATTTTATTATATATTAGTTATATTATTAACATATTGGATTTCCATTTAATAATAAAAATTCAGCTTTTTTTTCTTCTAGAAAAAAAAAATGTTCTCTCCATATTAATATTACGGTGGGTTAAATGAATAGGGATTAAAGTTGACATTTTAGCTCAATCCCACTTACTTATTGGCATTTTTTAATGGTTTTATGGAATCTAACAATATACTTTTTGTTGAATTATGTTTTTTTATTATTTAAAATGTATTTCAAGTACATAAATGAAATAAGTATTTCAAAAACTCAAGAGGTATGTGAATTGTGTAGGCTACACAATTTTGTGACTTGAACAAATTCTTACCTAATTTTAAACATTATTAATCAAAAAGTATGATAAAAAAAATGAAAATTTAAAAAAGTTAGACTACAATCTTAATAGCCACCTATATTGTTAAGTTTACCATATTATTGTTAAATTTGTAAAAATTATTACTTTGGCATTTGCAAATTTACCTGATCACTTTTTTTCATATTATATTCCATAAAAAAGCATTTTATGATTAATATTATATTATTGTATAACTTGATACATAACAATTGTATGGTGACTGGATACATTACAAAAATATCAAATGGAAGAGAATCGAAAGTTTATGGTTATCATAACTTACTTTCCTCATATGCCATAGTCTCTTATTAGAGTACTTATCATAAATGCTAGAAAATCATAAAAACATATTGTACAATGATAGATACATGTAGACACAAAATCCTACTCAAGTTTATGGTTAGCATAAGCTATTTTCCTCATATGCCATAGTCTCCTACTATTATTCATATTGTAGAGTAGATAGTTATCAAAAATGATAAAAAGTAATAAAAACATATTACACAATGATAGATACATGTAGACACAAAATCCTAATCATGGTATTTTGAAATCATGTTAGTGTAAATTTCCACAAATTGTGTATAATTTGTATAAATTTCAAATAAATACCTTGTTAACAAGAAAGTTAAGATTTAGTTTTATGTGTAACACATATTTTCTATTTGGGTGTGATACACTCTATGTCACACTCTTCCTCAAATCTTGAGCAATATACATTGTATTGCACAGAAAACATCTTTTGTAGAATGAAAAATGAACAATAGGTCATAGAGAGAAAAACTTGGGATAATGTGACATGTCACACAAACAATAGCTTTCATGTGACATGATATATCGTATGGAAAATATATTTTTCTAGGATGCAATGTACTGTGTGGAAACCACTTTTTCTGTGGAACATCGCAAAGGAGAATTTTTTTGTCACATGAAAAGGTTTTGTTTGATCCATGAAAAATGTTGTGTAGGGAGATTTTTAGAGAGCTACAATGTGTCAAAACAAAAATATATTTTTTGCTATGGAAAAATTTTTGAAAGTGAAATGATCCAAGGAAGTTTTTTTTTTTAATTTGTGATGGCAAAAAATTTTCGAGAGGAAAAAAAAAAAAATATTTGTTTGTTGTGGCAAAGGAATTATTTTTTACATGAAAATAAAAATTATGGTGGTATGATGTATCATATGAGAATAAAAGTTTAGGAAATGTAATATATCATGAAGATGGAAATTTGTTGGAAATGCAACATGTTGTAAAGAAGGGAAAATTGAGGTGATGTTGCTTTTCAAAAGTAAAAACATTTTTGGCATGAAGCCTCATAATGGAAGAAATTTTTTTAGGATGTGAAAAGGAAAATTTGGCGAATTTTTAGAAAAAAATCTTAATCTTTGAAGTTATCTCGACTCATGAAGATTTCAGGTCTTTGAGGAGATGCAATGGGCCATATGAAGAAGAAATTTCAATCCATGCGACATATCACGCACCAACCTAATAAATGTATTGTGTATGTTTAGAAATATGGATACTAGATTCAACCTAACTAATTTATACATACAAAAATAAGGAATGATATTATTATGTGGATATTGAAATGGCCACTACAGCCTAGAAAGACCTTCAAAAAACACTCTTTGACGATAATTTTTCTTTTGATACCCATACCAAAATCTCACCTTTGAGATTTCAAGGACACTCATTAAATTTCCTTTCTCTCGTTTAACATATAACTTTCCACTATTAATGACACCTCCTATTGGTGCTAATGAATTTGTGAGTAAATATGAAAATTCCATGCATCAAATGCTAGAATGCATTGATCTAGCTATCATATAAAGACATGGGACAATCATAATGAGAAAATCATTAATGCACAGCGGGAGGTGGTCCATTTTATGACCATGAACATTACAAAATAGCTTTCAAAAGTATCATTCACATGGTACAATCATGGTGAGTCAATGGTTAATGCATAGAGGGAGGAGGTCCATTTTATGAACTTTGCAAAATATTTTTAAAATTATCATTCAAGCTCCTCTTTTACTCACTTTATACATGCAGTCAAAGCAATTGGTAGTAAAATGTCTTGTTTCAATGAATGTTCTATATTTTTTATGAAATTTCTTGAAACCTAATCCAAGTGGATATAAGTAGCTACCCCCCTCTCCGCTGACTCAACGGTTCTTTATATTATTAGAAAATTTTCTATCATTTTTTGGATCCCAAACTTATACAAGCCTAAATAATGTTTTTTTTTTATGTTATTATTTGGGGGTCCAAGGGTTTCCATGGCATACTTATCCCTAGCCAAAAGTTGTAATCATTGGATAGTTCCTTCCAATGGGATATTTTGCACCAAAATTAGGTGTTGCATGCAAATGTTGCTCCCCTAGAAAGTTGATGTACCAACAAACCACCTTGGGGCCTACAAAGTTTTTGGTTCTTCATCTTCTAGGGTTATGTTTTTGGAAATATAGGGTTATTTAATTATGTTAAAATTCCATTCTTTCGACCTCTTGTAATATGTTTTGTGAATGTGTGTAGTTGGGTTTTTGGCTATATTATTGGGCTCTCTGTTGTCTTTCTATTTTTGTGTTGCATTTTCTTTTTTTCTTTTCATTTTTTTCCTTGTACAACCTCTATCAGTGTATATTGTTTGTAACAATCCCTGGTTAACGTTTCATGTAATAAAGGATAATAAAGGAAAAATAAGACTAAGGTCATGGGACACGTATTCCTGAGTTGAATGTTGGAAAAACACTTTAGTGGGAATAACCTGTGGTTTAATAATGGCTATGGAAATTCACAAAGGCATTGGTAAAGGTAAAGAGGAAATAATTGGCATTCAATTATGAAAATTAAGGAAAATAGGAGAAAAGGAAGGTGACAAAACACAAATTTGCATGCAATGGAAGTTAGATGAAAATTAAGAAAAAATGGGACATCAATGATAAAAAGGAATGAGAGAAATAATTCACAACTTCTGTCAGTTTAGTTTTGGCTCTCATTAATTATTGCACACTTAGAGCATTCTTGGAGCACTTTAACTTTTTTGGATTTGGAGAAAGGCAAGCAAGCAAGCAAAGGAAGGAAAAGGACAAGAAAAAGAAAGTGAAGGGAAGCAAGGAGAAGGGTGTATCAACAACTTCAATAGGAAGATCTTGTAGGTAAACAGTTGCATGTGTGATTTCCTTGTTGGTATGTAAATGCATGCTATATGCATTTGTTTATTTGGTTCATTTTTTTCCATTGGCATGGGTTTTGCTTGGTTTGATAGTGTTTTTAGCCTTTTCTTTCAATTTCCTGGATATCCATGGTGTGATGGGATTCATTCTTGGTTGAGCTTTGGATTTCCGAAAGGTTTTGGAACCAAGTGAGGTGGTCTCAAGGTATGGTGAAGGAATTATGAGGCATCCAAGCTTGGTTTGGTTTTTTTTATCTCGGGACCGATTTAGGTGAGATCATGGTAGCTTGAGGGTGGAGTTGGTTTAACCTATGAAGTCTATGTTTTTTTATGTCTTGGTTTATCCCATGATATCCCACATTCATGCTTGGAAGAGTGACTGGCTAAAATAAATATTTGGTTCAGCCCAATCTATGGTCGGGTGGTATGTGGAAGTCCCTCTCTTGCTTGGAATTTACATAAGTTAATATGGGATATTATTCTAATGTAATTAATGAGCACATGTACTTGTCATTATGAGGATTTTATGGCTGATTTTTCATGGTTTCTATTATGATTATACACTAGTTATATACTTGGCTATATGATGTGCTCTAGCTATGGCTCTTGTTCACAATTTGATATTTTATGTATGGTTGGTGAATGCATGGGATCAAAAGTGTTTTTGCAGCTATCTTGAGAAGGCATTGAGCCTTCTTGGTGATTCCAAGATGAAGTTCAAAATTTTATGATCATATATGCATTCATGACTTGTAGTTGAGGAGGACCGATATTCTTTGAGGATTGGGAGTCTAAGATAAGAATAGTCATTAACGGACATACCTAGTGAACACTCAAATGGGTTATGTACCTTGAAGAGGTAGTGTGGTATCTCATGTAAATCCCCCCAACATTATGTGTTTGGAAAAATGTCTATCATGTACTAGGCATGTTCTAGTCAAGATCTTGTTCAAGTTTTGAATGGTTAGCCTTGTTATCACGTTATTTATGTTTCTGGAAACTTACAAGTAGATTTGGTAGTGATCTAGAGGCTTTCCTAAAAAAGTGGCATAGATGACGCGATTGCATGCACATAACAAGGGATTGTCTGTCATAATTGCATGCAGGAAAGCTTATGGGTGTGGTTGGAGCCTCATAATCACATGAATGGTGTGTTAAGAGTTTGTTTGGGGTGTTAAGTCAGTGAAAAATAGTTCCAACTCAAGGATTGATTGCATGGGGTGGTGTCAAAATCCTAAGTGGTTTGTAGTCTCTTAGTGATGTCAGTATGTTGTCATATTGTAGGTCCCACTTCCATCACTGGAACTTGGAGGTCGAGTCATGTCATAGAAGCAATTAACTCATGTTTACCCTGGAGAGATTATTAACACGGGTAAATGTGGGAGGGGGTATTACAGATGGTATCAGAGCTTCCAGGTTCAAACACTTGGACTGGATGGGATAGATGTGATTGTTATGCATACATGTCAGTCATATGTGTGTCTACTATGCACACATTGCAGTCACTATGGTTTTCATGTATATAGTCGGTGTTACGATTTGTGTTGTGATGTATGTGGTTGTTATTGCAGTCTTGTGTCATCAAGAATGATGTTGATGTGTTATTGTCATGGTGTTTGTATATGTATAGTGCTAATCTGGACTAATTTTTGAAAATATGATAGCGTCCCCTAAACTTCACTAAGGTATGATTTTGATTATGTTTCAATTGGGTTTATCTAACATGATATGTTTATAAGAAAGATAAGGCCAAAGATGATAAGTAGAATGGTGGATTAAATTTCACGTGACTCTCATTTCATATCAGTGTAACATGAAGGATATGAGTATTCTCTTGATATAGCAGATACATTGAGAAGTTTAAAGGCAAGAATTAGAATTTGTAAGGAAAATAATAACAAGTTGATTGAGACACAATAAAGGCTTTCCAAAGCTCAAGAAAAGGAAGTCAAAGTTAATGCAATGATCCTTTAGAGCCTAAATATTTGTAGAGATATGGAAAACTAAGGTTTATTCATGAACATGAGGAAAGGACTAATGGGGCATATGGTAGTAGGTCTTGATCAGGATACATGTTAGACAAAGATGATACCGTGAGAGGTGGAAGATGGTTGGATACACCTGATAGGAGAGGTAGTGCATATGGGTTATATTTTAGTTCTCATTTAGAGAAACATCATCTTCATCACCACCAACATCCTTATAGGAGGAGTGAGAAGCAATATTTGTCACATGAGTTCAAGAAATTAAAGCCTCCCACTTTTAATGGGGATGTGAAGAAATCAGAAGATATAGAAACGTGGATGCTTGTGATGAAGAAGTTCTTCAAATTTCATGATTAGTCAGAGAATATGAAAGCCAAGATAACGATATTCAGTCTCAAAGGAAAAGCAGATATATGGTGGGAAGATGTGAAGCGCGTTAGATGCATCAAGGTAGAAGAGTTGAGTTGGAGTGAGTTGAAAAGACTCTTTAGGAATAATAACTTGTCTGAGATATATTATGATGGAAAGCCCGAGGAATTATATGATTTGAAGATGGGTTCCATGACAGATGAAGAGTACACGACCAAATTTTTGGATTTTTTAAGGTATGTGCCTTATCTCAAGGATGAGAAGGCAAAGGTCCAAAGGTTCATTAGTGGACTGTCATTAGCATTCAAGGATTAGATTAAATATGATGAGCCTCGGTCATTGGAGGAATTCATAGGGAAATTGAAGAATTGTTATGAGAATTTTAAGTGCAAGTCTGAGCCTAAGCATGATTGGAAAGGGAATGAGAATTCTAAAGGAAAATGGCCTCAGAAGCATGGGATACCTCAAGATGTAGGTGAGAAAGACAATTTAGCTCCTTAGAAGAAGTTTAATGCAACTGAGAAGGGACATGGACCTCAGCCTACAACGCAACATAATAAAGTTAGTGGAAAATAACCATTGCAATGTTGGATTTATGGAAAAGACCATTGCAAGAAGGATTGTCCATTGTACCAAGGTGGCATGCCACAAATATATCGTGCTCAGGAGGTGCGGGAATTTGGGGATTTTTTTCATAGAATCCCTCGAATCTATGCAACACTTGATAATAGGCAAACAGATCATCAGGCATCCATTATTGAGATGAAAGGTAAGCTCTTTGATTGAGTAGTTTCCATTTTGATTGATCCTGGATATAATTATATTTATTTTAGCCCCGACCTCATGGATAAGTATGGCTTGAATAAATAAGTGCATGCATAGTCTTGGTTGGTGCAGTTGGCTACAAGGACCAAAAAAATAGTTCATCATTGGGTGAGAGCTTGTTCATTTGATTTGAATGGTATGCCTACATAAACACATCTAAATGTGCTTCCTTTAGGATCATATAGTATGGTTTTTGGCATGGATTGTTTTTTACTCACAAGACCAAGGTAGATAGGTATGATAAGACTATTGAGTGCCTGGATGATGATGGAGAGAAGAGAATTTTGTAGTGAAGGAAGAAGCCTACATCAGTGAGAATGGTTACAACCATGCAAGCTAAGCGCAATTGTAGGAAAGGGTGTGTACTTTTTGTAGTGCATAATTCCAGTGATAAAGGGAAATATGTTGAAGATGATGAAGTCCTGAAGAGGTATCATGTTTTGCAAAAGTTTTAGGATGTGTTTCCTATAGAGATTTCAGGGGTACCTCCTCATAAGGAAGTGGATTTCTCTATTGAGCTAATACTAGGAGCAACACCGACATCAAAGGAACCTTACAGGATGAGCACTACATAGTTGGTGGAATTGAAGTTGTAGGTTAAAGAAATGCTTGATAAGGGATACATAAGTTCAAGTGTGTCACCTTGGGGTGCACCTATGTTGTTTGTAAAGAAGAAGAATGGTAATATCATATTGTGCATTAATTACAGATAGTTGAACAAGGTGACTATCAAGAACTAGTATCCATTACCATGGATTGATGACTTGTTTGATTGGTTAACAATGTAAACTTTGAAACAAGAACTAAAATGAGTACCCGCTTTTTTTTGTAGCAAACAATCATCTAATTTTGAAAAGTTTTGATTCAGAATACACCTTTTTTTTTTAGGTAGCAAAAAATTATTTGAATTTGAAAAGTGTTGATTCAGAATACACATTTTTTTTGAGGTAGCAAAAAATCATCTGATTTTGAAAAGTGTTGTTTCAAAATACACCTTTTTTTTATCATATTTTTGACACTTTAAATGTTCTTATGTATCAAGTAAGAACATTTTTTTCTAAATGTTAGTGATTTTCATCTAATTTTGAAAAGTTTTGATGTATCATCAACCCAATTTTTTCGTGCGGATTTTGAAAAACATTAACAATATTTTTTGAAGGCATATTTTTAACACTTTAAATTTTCTTTTGTCCTAAGTAAACATAATTTTTTTTAAATGTTGATTATTTAACCATTTTTCAAGTTGTCTGATTTTTTATTTTTTGTTTTCCTTTGCAATGTTTTTTATAATGATTTTCTTTTCCAAAGTTAAAAAATAGTAAAATTAATATAATGAGGTTATGCGTTCATTTATATTTATATATCGTTAAGTAATATTTCAATACACATAAAATAATTGTCACTAAAAAATAATAATTTTAAAAACTAAAAAAAAAAAATATGCATTTTGCATATACATATAATTAAAAAAATATGTATTTTACGACATCTAAGCTAAAAATAACATGTTAAATAAAATAAAATTATGGAAATTTTAAATAAAAAATTTGAATTTTTTTTTTTTAATTTATGAAATTTATATAAAAAATGATGACATTTGAAAAAAAAAAGGTTAAGATAAAAATTAAAATATTAAAAAATAAAACAATAAAAATAAAAATGTAATTTAAAAATAAAAATACAAATAAAAAATCATAAAGATAAAAAAAAATTGAAAACAAAAAATATAATTAATTTATAAAAAAAGACATTAAAAATAAAAGAAAAAAAAATTTAAATATTTAAATTATTAAATAAAAAATACTCTCGCCTCTGGGCCATCAAGCGGGGTGAACATTTATTTTGATAATAGGCTTTCAGCCCATCGGGTAATCATCTTTTAGCCTGCCCAGTGGCCCGAGGGAACTCTGGCACAAAGGGCAAAGGATCCTCAGGCCACTCGACGAGGTGAAATCCGATTCTCACAATCGGCTTTTAGCCCACCAGCCCAGGGTGGAGGCCACTCTTGCCACCCGACGAACTGAAATATGATTCTCATAATTGGATTTCAGCACTTTGGTTGGGGCGAAGGGCCTTTTTCGTGGGTTGGCGAAGCTGCACAACCTCGCCACCCAAAGGTAGAGGCCCCTCGGGCCACCCGGCGAGTTTAAGGCCACGACCGGGTAGCTCGAGGGGCCTCCGCCTTAGGCTAGCGGAGCTGCGCAGCTCTGCCAGCCTAGGACGGAGGCCTCTCGGGCCACCCAACGAGTTGGGTGTCCCGAGGAGCCTCCACCGTGGGCTAGCCTTTAGCCCACCGAGTGACTTGAGGGGACTCTACCCTGGGCTGAGAATCACCAAGCCCAGGGTGGAGGCCCTTCGGGCCACCCGACGAGCTGAAGGCGATTCTCAAAATCGCCTTCAACCTGCCAAGTGGAGGCAATTCTAAGAATCACCTTCAGTTGGAGGCGATTCTTAGAATCGCCTCCACCCCGTAAAGAATCACCTTCAGCTTATCAGGTGGCTTGAGGGGTCGAATATTTTTTTTTTAATTTGTTTTTTTAATATATATATGTTTTTCTTCTTTCTACATATGCTTTGTTAATTTTGTAAATTGTTTTTTTTTTAAGTTTTGTTTTTTATAAAAAAAAAATTCTTATTTTTATTGTTTTGTCAATGTTTAATTTTTTTTTCAATGTTTTTTATTATTATTTTTAAATTTCTTTTTTTTTATTCTCTAAGTTTTAATGTTTTTTTTATATATTAATTGTATTTTTAATTTTTAATTTTTTAATGTTTATGATCTTTATTATTTTTTAAAATTGTGTGTTTAGTTATTTTTTATTTTTTCAATTACTTATAATTTAATGTTGATCATTTTTTTTTTAATTTTTATTTTTCGAATGTCCTCATTTTTTATAAAAAAAAAAAATCATAAAATTTGTTATTTTTTAATTTTTTTTAACTCAAGTTTTCCATAATTTTATTTTGTTGAAGTGTTATTTTTAGTTAAAATGTGCTAACATACATATTTTTTTTAATATATCTATATTCAAAATGTATATTTTTTGTCAAGTTTTTAAAAATACAAAAAAAATCATAACCTCAAGATATTAATTTTATTATTTTTTTAAAACTTAGGAAAAAAATTAAAACTTTCACTATAAAAATACATTGCAAAAGAAAACAAAAAACAAAACATTGGAAAACTCTTAAAAACCAAATATCTTAGGATGATAAATAATAATAATAATAATAATAAAATTCTTCCCCTAGGGCCCCTGGGCGGGCTCAAGTCGATTCTCAGAATTGGTTGAGCTTGTCAAAAAGCCCGAGGGGACGCCACCCTAGTCGAGCAGAGCTGCACAGCTCCGCCAGCCTAGGGTGGAGGGCTTGTGGGCCACCCAGCAGGCTGAAGCCGATTCTGAGGGTTTTTTTTTTTTTTTTTGGATGATTTTTAAAATTTTAAAATTTTTTTATTTCTTAAATTTAAAAAAAAAAATTATGTTTTTTATTTTATTTTATTTATTTATTTAACTATTTTCTATAATTGTTATTTTTAATTTTTTTTTTTTTTTTTTTTTTAAGGTTGTTTAAGGTTTTTAAATTTTTTTATTATTGTTTTTTTAGTTTTTAAGTTTTTTAAAAATTTTATTTGATTGGTTTTTTTAAATGAGTTTTTTTCAATGTATTATTTATTGATGTTTTTTGATGTTTTTTTTATTTGATTATTTAATAAGGTTTTTTTTTTTTTTTTGTTTCTTTGGTTAATTTTTTTTCTTTAATTATGTTTTTTGTTTTTTATTTTATTTTTTTATTATGCTTGTTTTTTTTTTGTCTTTTTATATATTTTTATATATTTGATTTTTTTTGTCATTTTTTTAATTCTATGTTTTTTTTTCTAATAGATAATTTTATTTACATTTAATTATTATTTTTAAATTATTTTTTCTTTTTTTTTATTATTTTAATTTTTAATTTTATTTTCATTTTTCTTTTGAATTTTTAAGGCTTTTAGGAGTCCTTTTTTTATTTTCATTTTTTTTTGTTTTTTGCACACAAAAAATTTGTTTTCACTGCCATTTTTAAAACATGCTGAAAACTTACCCTGAAAAAAAAATTAAAAAAAATTAAAAAACAAAAAATTCCAGTATCAACACTTTTTGTTTTTGAGTTGTTTTTTCATGTTTTTTGGAGTTTTTTTTCTAGAGTTCTCGTCTTGAGTTTATAGTTCTCATTTCATAGTTTACATTTTTGGTTGAAGGGAGCAAAAATGTTCTTAAAGATTGATTTGAGATCAGGATATCATCAGGTGTGCATCAAAGAAGAAGATATTTGCAAGACCACAGTCTATATGAGGTATGGGAATTATAAGTTTGTGATGGTTTCGTTTGGTCTTAATAATGCTCCAGCCACTTTTATGTGTTTGATGAACAATGTGTTGTCTCCTTCCCTAGCAAAGTTTGTGATAATTTTCATTGATGATATATTTATATACTCCAAGAATGAGGAGGAGCATGTAGAGAACCTCGCAGCAGTGTTGATAATGTTGATAAAGCATCAGTTGTATGCCAAGCTTAACAAGTGTTCTTTATTTTAGACTTAGATTCACTACTTGGGGCATGTTGTTTCCAAGGAGGTGATAATAGTGGACCAAGAAAATATTAAAGCTATGATGGAGTGGTCAACTCCTAGGAATGTGGATGACGTCACATCATTCACGGGACTAGCAAGCTATTACAAGAGGTTCATGAGGAACTTCTAAAGGGTTTCCTATCCTATTACATCTTTGCAAATAAAAGGAAAGAATTTTTAATGGACTGAGTGTGTATCTAGCTTTGAGAAATTGAAGAATTTGCTTACAAATGCTCCTATTTTGAAAATTACAAATCTTGATAAGGATTTTGGTGGAATCCTGATGCAGGAAGGATAGGTGGTATTCTATGAGTGAAGGAAGTTGAATGATCATAAGCATAACTATGTGACTCATGATCTCGAGTTGGCAGCTATCATTCATGCCTTGAAGATGTGGAGGCATTATCTTTTGGCATGAGGTTTATTCTAATGAGTGATCATAGTGGACTGAGGTACTTGTTTGACCAACCTAAGCTAAATGTCAAGCAAGCTAGATGGTTGGCTACCCTTAGCGAGTTTGACTTTAAGATCAAATACATCAAGGGTGTGGAGAACAAGGTTGCATATGCTCTCAGTAGGAGAGTGTAGATAAATCATATTTTATTTGTGAGATCTTGTGGGACGGATTTAAAGGAGCAAATCTTGCATGCAAGGAAATATGATGAGAGGTACTAGTAGCTGAAGCAAAGGTTGTAGTAATAGGCAAATGATGATAGAGACAAGGAATATCACCTCACAACAGATGTCTTGGTCAGATTCAGGAACATGATATATGTGCCAGATATCAGTGAGTTGGAGAAGCTCATATTGAGCGAGTTTCATGTCAATCCATATTCAGTCCACCCAAAATATCATAATACTTTGAAAATTATTAAGAAGTTCTATCATTTGTTGAATTTGAAGAAAGTGGTGGCTGAGTTTTTCATTAGATGCTTGGATTGTTAGCATATGAAAGCAGAGTGTAAGCACCCAACTGGTCTATTGCAGCCTATTATGATTTCATAATGGAAATGGTAGGTCATTTCCATGGATTTTATTACAGGGTTGTCGAGGACATCGAGACAACATGATTACCTCATGGTTGTGGTTGATAGGTTGAGTTATCTAACTCACTTCATTTCAGTGAAGTCTACAAATTCAACTAGTGAGGTAGCTCAAATACTCATTAGGGAGATAATGAGGTTGCATGGTGTTCCCAAGAATATCATATCAAATAGAGATGCCAAGTTCACTTCTAAGTTTTGGAAGGATAATTTTGCAGGTTTGGGGACAAAGTTGGCTTTAAGTATGGCAGCTTATCATCTACAGATAGATGGACAAACAGAAAGGGTCAGCATGATTCTTGAGGACATGTTTAGGATGTATGTCATGCATTAACAGAGGAAGTGGGAGGAGTATCTTCCAGTAGTATAGTTTGCATATAATAATGGGCATCGAGAATCATTGAAGATGAGTCCATTTGAGGCTCTTTACGGGTAGAGTTGTAAAAATCCCATCACTTGAAGTGATCTAGTGAATAGGGTGTTGATTGAACCAAACATCTTGGATGAGATGGAGCAGGAGATGCAGGTTATTAAAAGGAATTTGAAGGCAACACATGACATGCAGAAAATTTATACAGATCATCATATAGAATTCAAGAAGTTTAATTATTGGGGAGCATGTGTACTTATGCATCAAGCCTAAGATGATCTCCTTGAGGATTGGGTCATGTTCCAAGTTGGCACCTCGGTATTGTGGGCCTTTTGAGATCCCTGAGAGGATTGGAATAATGGCCTACAAAATTGCATTTCCTCCAACAATGAAAGTCCATGATGTTTTCCATGTTTCATTACTTAAGAGGTATGTGCATAATGTTGATCAAGTAATTGATTGGTTTGTATTTCAGGTGGAACCAGAAGGAGAGTTCTAGCCATGTCCTCAATGCATATTGCAACAGAAAAAAAACTCAAGCTTCAAAATCAAGAAATAGAGCAAGTTAAAGTGTAGTGGAAGCACCTTGGGCCAGATGAAGCTACATGGGAGATGGATGATCAGATGCAGGATTTGTATCCTTCATTATTTTTTGGTTCAAGAAAATGATATTTTGGTATATGTATATAAATATATGGTTATAAATACCATAGTTATTTATGTTATAAATCTCCAATAAGGGGTATGTTTGTTGCGCTTTCAGTAGGATTTCATTGTAAATATTGCATTAAGTTATGTTATAAAGATCCATAGGCAGCATGCTTTTTTTAGCGGTTTGTTGGTCATAAGCGTCACAACACATAAAGGACGATTTCCTCTCAAGGGGGAGGGGTTTTTAACAACCATCGCTTAAAGTTTCATGTAATAAAGGATAATAAAGGAAAAATAAGACCAAGGTCATGGGACACATATTCTAAGCTAAATGTTTGGGAAAACACTTTAGTGGGCATCACTTGTAGTTTAATAATGACTATAGAAATTTTCAAATGCATTGGCAAAGGAAAATAGGAGAAAAGGAAGGTGAAGAGACAAAAATTCTCATGCAAGTGAAATTAGAGGAAAATGAAGAAAAAAGGGTACATCAATGATAAAAAGGGCATCAGAAAAATAATTCTCAACTTTTGGTCACTACAACTTTTGTCATTTTAGTTTTAGGTCTCATTCATTCTTGCACACTTAGAGAATTCTTGGATCACTTTAGCATTCACTTGGATTTGGATAAAGGCAAGTAAGAAAGAAAAGGAAGGGAAAGGACAACCAACGGAAATCGAAGGGAAGCAAGGAGAAGGGTGTATCATCAACTTTAGCATGAAGATCTTGCATGTAACAGGTTGCATGTGTGATTTCCTTGTTGGAATGTGAATGCATGTTACTTGCATTTGTTTATTTGGTTCATTTATTGTCATTGGCATGGGTTTTTCCTATTTTGATATTGGTTTTAGCCTTGCATTTCCATTTCCTGGATAACCATGGTGTGATGGGATTCATTCTTGGTTGAGCTTTGTATTTCTAGAAGGTTTTGGAACCAGGTGAGGTGGTCTCAGAAAAATCCCAAGGGTTGGGGCTAGAGATGGTTTTCTTCAGGAATCCCTCAACAGGTGGGTGGAGACAAGAAAATTCCTCAAGGTTTGGTGAAGGAATTTTGAGGCATCCAAGCTTGGTTTGGTTTTGTGATCTCATGACTGGTTTAGGTGAGATCACGGTAGTTTGAGGGTGGAGGTGGTTTAACCTTTGGATTCCCTGTATGATTATTTCTTGGTTTATCCCATGAGATCCCACATTCATACATGGAATATGGAACAAGGGTGATTGGTTGAAAGAAAGATTTGTTTCAACCAAATCTATGGTCGGGCGGTATGTGGAATTCCCTGACTTGGTTGGCTTTTGCATAATTTAACATGGGATATTATTCTAAAGTAATTAACGAGCACAAGTACTTGTTATTATGATGATTTTATGGTTGATTTTTCATGGTTGTTATTATGGTTATATGTTAGTTATATACATGGTTATATGATGTGATCTAGTTATGGCTCTTGTTCATGATTTGATAGTTTATTGAATGGTTGATGAATGTGTGGGCTAAGAAGTGTGTTTTCAACTATATTGAGAAGGAATTGAGCCTTCTTGGTGATTCCCAGATGAAGTTCAGAAGTTTATGATCAAATATGCGTTCATGTCTTGTAGCTTATATGTTTATCATGTGTTTGAAGAAATGTTTATCATATACTAGGCATGTTATGGTCAAGATATTGTTCAAGTTTTGAATGGATAGCCCTGTCATCATATTATTTATGTTTCTGGAAACTTATAGGTGGTTTTGGGAAGTGGTCTGGAGGCTTTCCTGAAAAGGTGCATCGAACTCATGATTGCATGCAAAAAGGGATTTTTGGTCATAATCACATGTAGGTAGGATTATGGGTGCAGTTGGAGCCTCATAACCGCATGCAAAATGTGTCAAATATGTGATTGATGTGTTAATTTAGTGAAAATTATTTCTAGCTCAAGGATTGATCACCTTGGGTGGTTGTCAACCTTGTGAGTAGTCTATAGTATTTGAGGGATGTCAGTAAGTTGTCGGATTGTAAGCCCCACTTCAATCACTAGAACATGGAGGTCGAGTCATGTAATAGTAGCACTCAACTAATGTTTACCCTGGAGATCTTGTCAATGTGGGTAAATGTGGGAGGGGGGATTACATTTTTTCTCAATGTTTGCCCTTAACGAGACAAGGTAAAGAGACTTGGGTCTTGAACTAGTTTCACTGGGGAATGATTGATTTCACAAACCCAATTATCATCCCATGATGGAGGAAAAGAGAGATAATGGATTTGGAGATCCTATCAAGTTGTTGCTTAAGGAAGCACTTATGCATTAGTGATTATATCATCATTTTAATTCCAAAAAACAAAATTCTTGTAGATCAAGTAAATTTCAATGGATTTTAAGATAAAAGAACAACAATAACAAACCCAACTTAAATTTTAGTTTTTAAAGCTTTGGTATCCTTCATTATATGATAATGTATGAGTTGTACTAATATCTAATATAATATATTAAATGTTCCTTGTTCCAATAAATCAAGTTGGATGGAATGGAGGGATGAAAAGACATTAATGAACCATGAATTTTATAATCTTTGACTCGTGGATGTCATGAACTGAGATCCATTACTTGGTAATAACTATGTGTTGACGTATTACTCTAAAATATATATTATCAGTTATTTTAATAACATTATTGATTTGATGAATATTTTTTTTATTTTATGTAAGAGGTTAAGGTATAATGTGTTGAAAACTACAACAAGAAAGTCTAAATTTGACTTTGCCTTGGTCAAATTGAGAAAATTTGAATTTCCACATCAAAAAACAACTTTGATGTAGTTAACTTGTGTGACATGGATCTTTTCACTCAGCTAGCTCAGTAAATTTGAGTTAAAGGATTTAGATCTCAGTTGAGCATGTGTGATTGCTAATTCGTAGCAAGCAAGGCCAGTTATTTCAAGTTGTTTTCTAACTGTTGGCAGAACTAGTGGAAGCTTTGTGCAGTGGGACTTCATTCTAACTCAGTGATCATCCAGTTAATTGATCAATCAACCCAAAATAGCTAGTACATGCATATAATTTGAGTTCCCCAATTGTGGTGGAGATTCCAAGGAAGTGAAACATCAGTTGTATACTAGTCTTGAGTGTATAGGTGTTGCATGCAATCAGATGATCAACCTTGGGAATTATGAAAGAATTTTGGAGGAAATTCCTAAATAACATGGGCCTAATTTCCTCAACAATTGCATAAGGAAATAGGGGCTCAAGCAGAGACATAAATTGATTAATTCTAGTTCAGAGCTTTTTAGTGACTAGAGAATACATCTTTATCCATTAGATTAATGCAAGTAGGCAAGGTTTTTTTAGAATATTGCTTTCCCTTGGAAAACTATTGTGTGCATGTGTGTTATTTCTCATTGCATTTTTGTGATTATTGTTCTAAATTGAATTGAATTCCATAGAGTAGTAGAGTAGGATTGTGTCTTGTGATTTAGATTAAAATTTCATGAGAAGTTGAAATTCTACACCATAATTTCTACATGGTATCAGAGTAAGATTCACAGTAGAATATGAATTTTGAAGTTTTATCTCAAGAGGATTGAATTTTTAGTTCAGTGTAGCAGGATATCTACAAAGTTGGGAAGATGACGTTCAAGGGGTTGAGACTAGAGTGTGCCTTGGAAGGTAGCTCTAATTTCATTGCATGGAAGGATCACATGGAGGTGGTGTTGGATGAAAATATATTGTTGGAATATGTCAAGATAGAAATTCCAAAACTAGGATCAACAGATTCTCATAACCTTGCTCAGTCGAAGAAAGATGTAGCCAAGGCAAGGAAAATAATATTGGAGGGAGTATGAGATCACATTGTCTCAAATATCCATGGGAAAGAAACTCTTTTCGAAATGTGGAAAGAACTGACGGAATTGTTCGAGAATAGTAGTGACTATAGGAAGTTGGCACTTAAGGATAAACTTTGAAATATCAAATGAAAAATAATGACACTATTCAGCAATATCTGATTAGGTGTCCATGATGAACCTGGCGGATTTGGTGTAAATGTTGTAGAATATGAATTGGTAAACCTAATTCTTCTAATTGTTCCCAAAATTTGGCATAACTACCAAGATTCAGTGAATGGGAGGGATAAGTTATCGAATTTGGAATGCTTATGGTATGATTTGGTACAAGAGGAGATAAGCCAGAACACCAAAGGGCAAGGATGAAGAAAATTTTGCATTGGTTGGAAAATGAAAGAAGGCAAAAATGAAAGTAATTAAAAAGGAAGAAATTGACAAAACCAAACTAGAATCCAACCAAGGGGGCAAGAAGAAATATTTTTCCAAAATTAAATGCTTCAATTTTCATGAATTTGGGCACTATGCCACGAAGTTTCCACATAAAAGGTTGAGAAAGAAGACCTCAGGAGGAGCAGCAGGTGAAGATTTTCCTTCACTGCTCGAGCTTGACTTCACCCTTATCAAATTCATGGCGAGAATAGTGGTGGGGATTATGTGGTACTTGGAGTCAGGTGCATCGTTCCACATGAAAGGGTGTAGAGAGTTTTTTAGTGACCTGTAGGAGAAATATCTCTAGATGCACATTGATCTGGGGGATGACGGAAGGTACAACTTGACTAGGATTGGTAAAATCACCTTTTAGAGGGATTTAGGATCCCCTCTCAAACTCAAGGATGTCATGTTCCTTCTAGGCCTAAAGAAAAATATCATCTTTGTTGTAGTTTTGGAAGATCATGGTTATGATGTGATCTTCAACAAAGGGAAAGCATTCTTGAGACACATATCCATTGGACATGTGAAGAAGATCATGGTTCGTGTGAAGAACATGTATAATATGTATGTGGAAGACTATGTTGCAATAAGGCAAAGAAAGCGTAGAGACATAATTTCGGTGAACTTTGGCACATGAGACTTGGCCATTTGCATCATTTCACCTTAAATATTTTTCAGCAAATAACCAATGGCCTCCCTAAAGGAGCACTTGAGCAGCATGATGTATGTAAAGGATGTACCTTGGGGAATTATGAAAAATCCACATTCCATGATCGGGACAACAAAACACATGCAATCTTGAAAAGGATCCACTCTGATGTTTTTGGACCTTTCTCGATAACCTCCACTGCCAGACAAAAATATTTTGTTATTTTTATTGATGACTTCTCAAGGAAGTGTTGGATCTTCTTCATGCCGAAGAAGAATGAGATATTCTCCAAGTTTGTAGAATTCAAAGCATGGGTTGAGAAAGAGACCGAAAAGAAGGTGAAGTCTCTTAGGATCAATAATGGAGGTGAGTATGTTTCAAATGAATTCAAGGATGTTTGTGAAAAAGAAGGCATTCAAAGAGATTTGAAAAAACCCCACAACCCACAACAAAATGGGGTAGTTGAGAGGAAGAACCATAGAATTGTGGGAGCTACGAGGGTTATGTTGAATGGCCAAGGCTTCCCAATGCATTTGTGGGAAGAGGAATGTAACACAATAATCTATTTGAAAAACCGGTGTCCTAATCATATTCTTGGTATGATTACATCGGAGGAGGATTTCTCACGGAGAAAGTCAAATGTGTTGCACTTCAAGATTTTTGGAGCCTCTATTTAGTGCCATGTATCCAAAGAATTAAGGAATAATCTTGAACCAAAAGAAAATTTGGGGATATTTGTGGGTTACACAAATACCTTCCCTCAGAATGATAGTTGTGCGAAGGGATATAAATTTTTATGAGGAGAAAAAATTGCAGTTCTCTCTTGAGAGGGAGCTTTAGATCCCACTAGAAGATGAGCTTTTATCTCCAAATGAGGAGCCTCAGGAAGTTGTGGAGCGGCCAAAAATTTAGGAGAGGAGAGTGGAGACATATACTCAAGCAAGACCATCTAGATAATGTAGGAAAATAACCAAGGAATTTGATAGACTTGTGTAGGATGCGAGGGAGAATGTGGTAGCTCCTTCAAATTTGCACAGAAAAAGGAGGTTACCTGAATGATACACTAGCTACATGGTTCTAATGACTGAGCTTGTAGATACTGAGCCATCCTCTTTCAAGGAAGAAATAGAGAAACCTATATGGGTTGATACAATGGTGGAGGAATACGAATCCATTGTAAAGAATAGTGCTTGGGAATTTTTCCCAAGGCCGGAATATAAATTAGCTGCGAGTTCAAGATGGATCTTTAAGGTTAAGCATGCAGCAGATAGAAGAACAGAGAAATATAAGGCAATATTTGTGGCCAAAGGATTCTCTCAATTTTAGGGAATTGACTATGAGGAAGCCTTTGCTCCCATATCAAGGTGTTCATCCATTAGATCAATTATTGCACTGACTAAAAATGGGGTAGAAGATCCACTAGATGGATGTAAAAATAAAATTTCTCAATGGATTTATTGAGGAGGAAGTGTACATCGAGCAACCAGAAGGTTTTGAGACATTTTATCGGGAGTCTCATGTGTGCGGAATCAAGTGAGCGTTGTATGGTCTCAAACAAGCAACCTATGCTTGGTACAACATGATCGACGATTATCTCACTGGTTTGGGCTTCACCAAAAGTGAAGTGGATGAAAACCTCTATCACATATTGGTAGAAGGTAAATTGCTTATTATTGACTTATATGTTGATGATTTTATTTGATTGGTGATGAGAAACGGATCAGATCTTGCAAGGAGGACCTTGCAAGGGAATTTGAAATTAAGGACATGGTTCTCATGCACTATTTACTCGGGTTGGAAGTATGGCAAGGTGATGGGGAGTTGTCCGTGCGTCAAGGAAAGTATACAAATGAGCTATTACAGAGATTCCACATGGAGAATTATAAACTTTTGGAGACACCTCTAGCGAACAAATAGAGGAAGGAGGATTCCACATCAAGTGAAGAAGTGGATGCTACCATTTATAGGTAGCTAGTGGCTTCATTGGTGTATCTTGTGAACACATAACCAAATATGTGCTATGCAGTAAACCAATTGAGCTAAGTTATGGTTAGACCAACCAAATTATTTTGGAAGTCATATAAGCATGTTTTAAAGTACCTTAGAGGCACTACCCAGATTGGACTATGGTACATACAGATAGAGTGAGTGAAGTTGTGTGGCTTCACATATGCAGATTGGGTAGGGATTCCATCTAACTGAAAGAGTACATAAGGTGGAATTTTCAGTGTTGGGTACACAAGAATTTCTGAGTACAATGGGAATCAAATATATATGTTTCTCAGCTTGGTAGAAGAAGAATACATGGCTGCAAGTCAAGAAAAATGTGAGGCGATATGGATGATAAATATACTTGTGGGTCTGTTTGGTCAAATTCTGGATCCAACTGTGATCTATTGTGATAATCATAGTTTCATCAAGAACTATGAGAATATTGTATTTCACGATCGATCCAAGCATATATATATATATATATATATATATATATATATATATATATATATATATATATATATATATATATATATATATATATATATGGTATCACCATTTATGAGACTGTGTGCAAAGGAGGATAATGTTGCTACAATACATTCTGATAGAGGAACAAGATGCTAACATTTTGAAAATAGCTTTATCAAGATGGAAGTTCGAGTTCCATAGGTGTAGGATAGGGGTGGTTGATAATATCTTTCTTGTTGAGAGGGAATGCTGAAAAATGCAGCAAGAAAGTCTCAATTTGACTTTACCTTGGTAAAATTGAGAAAATTCGAATTTCCACATCTGCAGACAACTTGGATGCAGTTAACTTGTGTGACATGGATCTTGTCACTGAGTTAGCTCAATAAATTCTAGTTAGAAGAGTTAGAGTTCAGTTGAGCATGTGCGCTTTCTAATTATAGAAATTACAATGTAGATTTTCAACTGCTCATGAAGTTTTAATCAAAATCGCAAGACACAACCCTACTCTACTACTTTGCGGAAAGTAATTCACAATCTAAACAAGGATTTTAGACATGCAATAATAAATCACACACATGAAACAAGTATTTTTCCCAAGGAAAGAAAACTTCTAAAAAACCCAATACCTGCTTGCCTTAAATCAAAAGAATAGAGATGTATTACAATTGCTTTGCTCAATTGTGCATAATATGCATGTGCATAACCTATCTCTCTACTTACTGAAAGGCTCTGACCCAGACTCAGTCAATTTTTGCCTCTTCTTGAGCTCCTATTTCCTAGTGCAATTCTTGAGAAAATAGGCCCCTATTATTTAGGAATTTCCTCCAAAATGCTTGCACAATTCCTCCAGGTTGATCACTTGACCAATAGAATAAACTATACACTCAATTGAGTATATTGATTGTACACTACTTTGGAATCTCCACCAAAAATAGGGAGCTCAAATTATCTGCATGCATGATCTAATTTAGTTGAATGCATCATTTAAGTGGGTGATCTTTGAGTTAGACTATTGTCCTACTACTTAACTGACCATGCACTAGTTCTATTGATTGTTGGAACTATTTTAACTGAGTACAAATAGAACTAACTGAACTGGATTTTTAAGATTATCAATCAACACATGCAAAATGAAATCCAGCTCATTAAATAAAATTTTACTGAGCTAAGTGAGTGACAAGAGCCATATCACACAAGTTAATTACATCCATATTGTCTACTGATGTGGAAATTCGAATTTTCTTAATTTAGTCAAGGAAAAATGAAATCGAGACTTTCTTGCTGCATTTTTCAACACTCTCTCTTAGCAAAAAAGGGATTATAAACCCCCCTATCATGCATCGACAAAATTTATTGCATGCAAAACTTCTCACTCTTGTTGCTACTACTACAAAATTTGCAACTGAGAAGCATCCAAAAAAAATGAATCAATTGTGTCTGCAACTATCTACTGGGAAAATTATGCTAGTTTTGACTCTTCTACTGAGCCTCCTACTATGTTATTAACACTTTTATGCACTCCTCAGTATCTGACTGACACTCATCCTCCTACTACTAAATATTTTGGGCCTGTGTAGCAAGGTAATGATCCACGAGGAGAACACCTCAATGAATCCTGCCCAAATATTTGCACTCCTATGACTAGGGCTCTACATCACCCCACCTTGCACCGGGAGGTATGGCTACATGTGCTACCTATGCCCACTTAGCTCTAACTCTCCTCGTACTGGAGGTCTCTGGTTGGTCATCATCAACATCATCCAGTTGTTCAACCCAACCGCCAACTCGATGAGGCTCCATATTAAGAACTAAATCATGCTCCCTCTCAACCAACATGTCTCTAATCTATTCCTTCCTCCTCAAGGTTGTGCATGAATATTCCTATAATGGGTAGAGGCTCTCGATCCTGACACAAAATTTATTGCTTTGACATGAAGTGAGATTCTTGAGGTGGGCCTTCCCATCTCTAAAGACTACCTCATACCCTTTGTCTTAAATCCTCAATTTATTCATTAGATCAAGTTTCCTGGCTTCATTTCTATTTTAGAATATCTCATTTAGGGTCTTCCACATAGTAAAGGTAATCTCTTTGCCATGTAATTTAGATACTATGTGGTCTCTCACGCCCTCCACGATGATCCTCATGGCTCTAGCTACATATTTCTTCCATTGAGCAAGATTCTAGGCATCAAATGATCCTAGTTTTGCAATGTTTTTCTTGACATATTCTAGCAATCCATTTTCTTCCAATACTTCCTCCATGCGATCCTTCCACGTGATGAAACTAGAGATGCCTTTCAAGGCATTCTCTAGTCTCAGCTCGTTGAAGTTCATCTTCCCAACTATGAAGAGATCCTACTACATTGAACTATAAATTCGATCTTCCTAAGAAATAATTTCCTATTCTAATGTGAATCCTACTCTGATACTATGTAGAAATTGAGATGTAGATTTATAACTGCTCACGAAGTTTTAATCAAAATAACAAGACACAAATCTACTCTACTACTCTCCAAAATGTAATTCACATTCTAGAACAAGAATTTTAGACATTCAATAAGAAATCAAACACATCCAAAAAATATTTTTCCTAGGGAAAGCAAACTACTAAAAACCCCAATTCTTGCTTACATTAAATCAAAAGAATAAAGATTTATTTCAATTATTTTTCTCAACTAGGCACAAACTACAAGTGCATTACCTATCTCTCTGCTCACTGAAAGGCTCTGACCCAGACTTAGTCAATTTCTTCCTCTGCTTGAGCTCCTGTTTCCTTGCAAAATTCCTGAGGAATAGGCCCCTATTATTTGGGAATTTCCTCCAGAATTCTTGCACAATTCCTTAGGTTTAATCACTTGATAAATACAATAAACTATACACTCAATATAGTATATAATTAATTGTACACTGCCTTGAAATATCCACCACAATAGGGGAACTCAAATTCTCTGCATGCATGAGCTAATTTAGTTGCATGCATCAGTTAAGTGGATGATCTTTGATTTATACTATTGTCCCACTACTCAACTAACCATGCACTAGTTCTATTAACTGTTGGAAATAGTTTAACTGAGTACAACTCAAACTAAATGAATTGGATTTCCATAAATTAGCAATCAACACATGCAAACTGAACTCCAACTCATTAAATCAAATTTTATTGAGCTAACTGAGTGAAAAAATTCATGTCACACTAGTTAATTTCATCCAAGTTTTCTGCTGATGTGGAAATTCAAATTTTCTCAATTTAATCAAAGAAAAATAAAATTGAGACTTTCTTGTTGCATTTTTCAACACTAATTTGTAGCAATCAAGGTCAACTATTTCAAGTTGCTTTCAATTAAACTAGTTCTAATTGTTGGAGGAACTAGTGGAAAGTCAGCTCTGTAGTGGGACTTCAGTCTAACTCAGTGATCATCCAGATAATTGATCAATCAACCCAAAATAGCTAGTACATGCATAGAATTCGAGTTCCCCAATTGTGATGGAGATTCCAAGGTAGTGTAACATTAATTATAGACTAGTCTTGATTGTACAGGTGTTTCATAGTCAGATGGTCAACCTTGGGAATTGTGCAAGCATTTTGGAGGAAATTATTAAATAATAGGGGCACAATTTTCTCAGGAATTGTGCAAGGAAATAGGGGCTCAAGCAAAGGTAGAAATTTACTAATTCTGGGTTAGAGCTTCTCAGTGAGCAGAGAGATAGGTTATTCACTTGTAGGTTGAGATCAGATTGGGAAAGCAATTGTAATACATCTCTATTCATTGGATTAATATAAGCATGCAAAGGGTTTTTTAGTAGATTTATTTCCCTTGGAAAAATATTGTGTGCACGTGTGTTATTTCTCATTGGATATTTGTGATTATTGTTCCAAATTGTGAATTGAATTCCATAGATCATTAGAGTAGGATTGTGTCTTGTGATTTAGATTAAAATTTCATGAGCAATTGCAATTCTACGCCATAATTTCTACATAGTTCTTTTTCTTCTTCATATCTAGAGGAATTGGCAAATGGGTTCGGCTCAGGGTCAGGCTAATGTGACATAGGGTTTATTCATATCGCAACCACTATAACCTCTAGGAAAACCCTTATGTGTCCCCATATACAACCCACAAGTTAAATCATGGGGATTTAAACATCGAACTATATGGTTTATATAAGACTTCATATGATGACCATTTCCAATCGATTTTCCCCCTAGGGGAAAGGTACAATGATTTTTTATAGTTGTAATGACCTCCATTTAAAAATTGGATCTAGGTTGAAACCAACCTTTCTATGTAAATGGTTTAACTAGAAATTGCTCCTGAAAGTTAAAAAAGTACATTGTTATAAGGTTTATGCAAGATTTAGTTTCATCTACATCACACTTAAGTAGAGATTATGTTTGATTTGTGTCACATATATTTTCTATTTGGTCATGATACATAATATGTGGCACCCTTTCTTCAATTCTCAAATGGCAGTGCATTGTATCATGTGGAAGAGCTTTGTTGTGTGACATAAAATTCAATGAAGGGAAATTTGGCTTAGAGGGAAAAGAAAAAAAAATCCTCTTGCCATGAAAAGGAAAAATATCAACGCATGGAATGAAAGGAAAATTTATGGCAGTGTGATGTAGCACATGTTGATAAACCTTTGGGAAATGTGATATGTCATGGAGATGGATTTTTTCTTGGAAATGAAAGATCTTATGGAAAAGGGGAAATTAACGTGGTGTTTTTTCTTATATGTAAAAACACTTTGGACATGTAACGTTGAAAGGGAATAAACTTTTTGAAGATATACTTGGACATTGGGTTCAGCGTTCGCGTGTGTTTTGCGACATGGATTAACCGCCTCTCGTGGATCCTAACTCTGGCGATTGTAGCAGAGACTAACACTTGCAGGTTTTGGTTTAACGACAATCGTGATTCCAACAAATGGTATTAGAGCGACAAGCCTCGAGTTATAAACATTGGGTTCAACGCTAGGGGGAGATTGTTGGACATTGGGTTCAACGCTCCTATGTGTTTCACGACATGGACTAACTGCCTCTCATGTATCCTAACTTTGGCGATTGTAGCAGAGATTAACACCTTCGGGTTTTGGTTTAACGAAAATCATGATTCTAATAGATATGAGAAGGAAATGTTGGCCAAGTTTAAAAGGAAACTTTTGTCCTTGAAGTTCTCATAGTTAACCATTTTTTCCTCCACTCTACCAGATTTAATCATCACACTCAACCATAATCAATTTTATTTAACAATAGTTAATATTCGAGACACCTAAACATGTTTAACCAACCATGACATTTCTATGATACCATATGATGAAGCGAAGATGAAAAAATATGGATGTTAGATGTGACAACGAAGTGCCGCCAAATCGAACATTGATAGATAAACAACAAGACATAAAATCCAAAAAATAATTCCATGAAACTCTTATTCAGTAATCATGCCAAGGAAATATATGTAAATAAAATCTCATTCAAAGTATACTCTTTCAAAGGCTTCTTGAAGAAGTACACTCACACAACTTATTGAATCATCAATATTTATATTAAGGTTCCTTTCGAACTCTCTGCAACTTGTCCAAAATGAAACAACTATGATTATCCAAAAGCTTCCATATATTTGGGTGGTTTGTAGATGAAGATATGTCCATGCTTTTATTTTACATGATTATGATTTGCTCTCATTAGTAAAACCAATTTACACAATACCATTTTTGAAATTTTCCTTTCTCACACTTAAAGAAACTTTGGAGAAAACATGTTGTTGCATGAACACAACATTTTCCTTGAAGCGATATGTCATGACAACATAAAGTCTAGAATGATGCACTATGTCACAACAAAACACATTTTAGATGGATACAATGTATGTCATGTTAAATACAACCTTCTAAAACTTTGATCTACCACATGGAAAGAGACTTCACCATGATGTGACATGTTGTGACAATGAAAATATTGAAGTGATGCAATCAAAAGGAAAGTTCTAGAAACCATTTTGTTGCATAAAAAGATATGTTTATATGATGCAATATGTTGTGACAGAGTAATGTTTGGAGTGATGTGCTTTCTAATGGCCAATGACATTTTAGGTCCAATACACATTGAGTTGAAATATAGAGAATTTCAATGTCTCCCACATTCAAAATCTTTGACGTGATGTGATATGTTGCAACAAAGGAAATTATGGAGCAACGTGGTTTTCATGACCATATGTGTTTTAGGTGTGATACACATTATATCACGATGATGGAAATTTTTAACGAGATTGATGGTTTTCGTGGAAATAAATATTTTCATGATGTGATATGCCACCACAAACAAACATTTGAAGCGATGTAATATATCACAACTAAATGTAGTTTACATTCAATATATTGCAAAGCATTTATTTCATAAATTCCTATAGCAAAAAACACCCTTTACTAAATATTAGAAGGCAAAAGCTCGTAGTTCAATCCACGCTAGACATCCAACTAGTGAACTCTTAATAACTCTTCAAATTTGAACTCAAAATCCACAACAACAAAAATAACAATAAACAACATTTCCAACAATTAAACACAAGACTATCCTTGTAATACAAATTTACAAGTTCAAAAAAATATTTTGAATTTTATTAATAACCAAATAAAAAAAAAAACCCCAAAAATCAATTCCATAGAAAATATGGGATACTCAGAATCCACAACAACAAAAATAACATTTCAACTATCCTTATAATACAAATTTACAAGTTGAAAGAAATTTTAAAGCCTAATATTAGGCAACATTTCAACTATCCTTACAATACAAATTTACAACATTTCAACTATCCTTATAATACAAATTTACAAGTTGAAAGAAATATTTTGAATTTTTTTTATATTTTTAATCAAGAAAATTTTTAAAGCCTAATATTACCCAAAACAACACAAGTCCTATAGAGCTTCCGCCGTCTGTGGGAATCGAACCCACGACCACGTGGTTAAAAGCCACGCGCTCTACCAGCTGAGCTAAGACGGCTTTTACAATACATTGTTCTCATATTTTAAACATCAGAATTAATTACAGAAAAGGGATCCACAAATATTTACAGTACTTAAAAATAAAAGTAAAAAATAAACAAAAATATACTTGATATTTGATGATTTACCTAGCAAAATTCATGCACAGGTTTTCTCTGATTTTTTTTAACAAAATATATTTGAATACAAAGTTCGAAACTTTTAGCAACCAACGTTATAGAAAATCGCTCTACCAGTCGAGCTAAGACAGCCTTGTTTGGTTAAAACTTTATTTATTTTATGAAATTACAGATCTAAAAAACTTCCTTTAATATTTTCTCTATTTTCACGTAGTAGTATCCGTAATAAATTGCAGAACAATCCTCATGTTTTATTGGGCCACAGTGTTTTGTAGGTTTGGAGTTGTATGGTTAGATTTAACAATTTATTTTCTAATGTGTTTATTATTTTTAATATAATATTAATTTAATAATTTTATGTGAATTTTGATATGACCGTATTAGTAAGTCTGCATTATATTAGTTTTTAATATAGCTGGATTTTTTCTTATGGAATTTCAAATCGGTTATTTTTACATGGTAGAGTGTCTTAACAAAACATTTTATTACAGTTCGTTTTTTTCAAATGAAAATTTTTTGTAATGAATTAGGTACATCTTACAATTAATATAATATTTTAGGCTTGAGTTTTTACAATTAAAAGTATGTCTATCTAATTTTTTTCAAAAGTTGTATGCAGTTCCAATTAATATAGATTTATGTTAATTTTGGATTTATTAAATTGGGATGGAGATGAAGTTTTTTGAGGTGAAAACATTTTTTTAGAATGTCAAAATTTGAAAAAAAAAAATTATACCTACAAATATTTTATCATGTATGAACTTTATGATTGGCATGGAAGGAATTGCACATCTCCTTCTTGAACAACAAACTGATAAAATATTTCACCTTATGATTTTATTTTTTTCATTTTCTTTATATAAGACATTGTTGATATTGAAATATTTCACTCAACATGATCATTGAATCACATTGTCCACATTAAAATATATTTTTTTAAATAATTATTATTAATATAATTTTAAATTTAAGTCCCCGACTTATTAAGCACGAATGAAATTACAAATTTTGTCTCTCTATGATATTGGTATATTTTCTTTATAATTGGTGTTGATATATTTTATTTATAATTCATATTAATTTTTTTTTGTTGTTAATATTTTTAAAAATTTTACTCATCACCTCCATATTAACAATTAAATAAATTACACACCTCCTCCATAATGAAAATTGAGAAGTTTAGAATTTTTTTTATTTTCAATTACTTTATTTTTCTTTATATAAAGTCTATATAGAATTGCATTACTTATTATGGTTATTGAAATATCTTGTTTATGACTAATACTAAACTATTGTTTTAAATATGACACATGAATATAAAATAAATTGCACGTCACCTTTATATTAAACTATAACATCATTATTATTTTTAGATGGAAGTGTCAACTTGAGTCATGAAGGAATTACAAATCCATCTCATACTAGAAAATCAAAAGAAACTATACACAAACTTAGAATTTTTTTACTTAAAATGACTTTATCTCTTTGTTTAAAATCGATGTAAAATTTCCTTGATGGGAGTGGCGAACCAGGTAATTGAGACCCTCGATGCCACGCGTTGGCGGTCATGAATTACACCCGTCCGACAGTGCAAGGACAAGCTCCCTTGTCCTCTCAATGCACCTTGAGTATGGGAGCATTAAATGAGTTTCGTGTGAGACCTACATCATTCTCGATGGTCGTGGGTGGTAGAAACTGGTGTCGTTTTATGGAGGGTGGCGAGGTATTGTCTTGTGCAGTTTAGAGTTGTTCTAGCTATAGTGCATGCAGCTTGAGTCTCGTTATTATGTGGAGCGGAGTTTTTGGAGGCTATCCTCCCTCAGAAAGGTGGGGACTACGTCGTCAGTGCCCCTTCCTTCGATTCCGGGTGCAAGTTTGGGTTAATTTTCAGTTCGGGGCTTGGTATTTGGCCATAGAGCTTGGGGTATGTTCTGGTCCCTTGGTTTCGTAACTGTTCGGTTGGGGGTGTGCGGGTTCTTTGCCACGATGTTGTGGAATTTGGTTTGTTTACAACAGTATTTCTCTGTATGGGCTCTGCAAACCCTGGAGTTTACCGAGGCGTGGTAGAGTGGGTAGCAGTGCGGTTTGGGTGGTTGTTGCTTTTATCAAAGTGGGAAAAAAAGAATTACGAGTCCAATCCTTTATTGTGGGTTCAAAACTGCAGTTCCCTATGGTTTTCTCGGGTGGATTGTCTTCGGTTCTTCAGGGGGGAGCGGGGCACTGCTCCAAAGTGGTAATTTTCCTTTGGGTGGTTGTCTATTGGTTTTCTCTAGGTCTTTTTAATTTCATCAGGACTTCCATAATGCAGTTGATCCCTCAGTCTGGTCATTCCTCCTGGAAAATTTTGCTTAATTCATATGGTTCAGGGGGTAAAGATTCCCCCTTGCAGAGGAACCGAGTGGTTAGTCGCTCGGGACAGGAAGGTGGAAAGGTGGGCCACATGGGATGGTTGGACTCTGGGGGTAGTGGTGGTGGTAATGTAATTCAGTCAAGAAGTGTGGCACCTAGAGCTCATGGAGGCCGCAAATGTGGGATCTTGGTGGTCAGGCATGTCATACATGCCCCACAGGATCAACAGGAGGGTGGTGCTTCTAGTCATGGTGGTGAAGAGATTCGAGTCAAGCTGCATAATTTGGGTCGAGGGTGAAGTGAAGAATGTAGCTAGGAAAGGTTTCGGGACTTGATCCAATCAGTGATGGAGCGCCTGGAAACTTCGTAGCGGGTGCAGCAGGAAGAGAATTTAGAGCTCATTTCCACCCTGAACAAAATGCATTATTTCCAATGCCATGTTCATGAGCGCGTTGTGGTGGTCTGGCTTGACCAGAATATGCTTTCAGAGAAAGTTGAGAAGTTGGAGGCTTGGATGAACCATTTTGAAGAGCATGTCCATTTCTCCTTTTGTCCTCCACCTACTCCAAGAACAACTCTGGCCAACCCAACCTCCATCACCTAGGATGATTAGCATGGTCACATATGTTTTACTTATTTCATGTGTCCACTAGTGCTTATGACCTCCTAAGTTATGATCAATGTCTTTAGTTGTTTTACTATTTATTTTTCATCTACTAATAGTGGTAGTCAACAAACCTGGTTGAGGTGAGACTGCTTTATTTTTGTTTCTACTACTGATGTATATCTTTTCCGAAGGATGAATAGAATATTGAATTACAAAAAAAAAATGATGTAAAATTACAGTAGAATTTGAAGTGTTTTATTTATGGTGGACATTGGAAGACTTTTTGTTGTTAATATTTTTTAATTTTTTAATGTAACCAACAACACTCATATTTTTATTACTTTTTTAATTTAGATAATATTATGAATTTTAATTTAACATTGTAACAACCCTCGTGAAATTTTCGGGTAATAAAAGTTAAAAATAATAACCACGATTGATGGGACACTTATTCTAAGTCGAATGGTGGGAAAAACATCCTAGTGGATGTTAATTTGGTTTCTTATGGCTAAGGAAATTGACAAAGGCAATGACTAAGGCTTTGGAAAGGCAAAGTGGAATTTATTGGATTTATTTATGAAATAATGGAAATTCGGAGAAAAGAGAGGTGAAAGGTCAAAGGTTGCATGTGAGGAGGAAAATAATGGAAAGTAAAGAAAATATAAGCCTCATCAATAAAAAGGTTTATGAGCATCAATTGGCAAGATTTTTGGCTCAAACCTTTTGTCATATCAGTTTTGGAGCTCTCTCATTATTCTCACTCTCTCACACACACACTCTTGGACACTTAGATTTTTTTGAAGCACTTTGTCAATGGAGCAAGAAAGGAAAGAAATCAGGAAGAAGGAGGAAGCAAGCAAGGAGGAGTAGGAATCAATTAGCTACAACAGGATTCTTATCAGGTATCAATTTGGATGTGTGTTTTCCTTGCTAGATCTGGAATGCATGGTATTGCATGTGGTTCTTTTCTATGTTGGCATGGGTTTTTCTAGGTGTGACTGTGTTTTCAGCCTAACCTTGCCATTTCTGGATAGCCATGGTGTTGTGGAGTTGTCCTATTTTGGTTTAGCTAGGTTACCAGGTGGATTCGAAGTAGAGTGAGGTGGATCTCTGAATATTATTATTATGCCACAAAATTGGTTTATGTGTTGCCTCGGTTTAGGGCCTAGTGATCCAATTTTAGATTGTGGTTAAGCTTGAGATGTGTTGCCTCTGTTTAGGGCCTAGTGATCTGGGATTGGATTGCAGTAAATCTTGAGAGGTGGTTTCCCTTGATTAGGCCTAGGAATCCTTGCCGGTGAAGGGCAGGATATACGATAAATCCTAGAGGGTGGTGTCTCGTTTTAGGGCCTAGTGACCCCTGATTCAAACTGTGGGTTGTGGTAAATCCCGAGAGACTAGGAGACAGGAAAATTCCTCAATTTGTAGGTGGAGATAATCCAATGATATACATGCTTGTGTTGGCCTAGTGATCGGGTGTAGATCATGGTAAAGCTGGTTATGACATGTTTATGGTGTTGGCCTAGTGATCAGGTGTGGATCATGGTAAAGTCAAATTTATATTCATGAGGGTGAGGTGGTTTAGCCTCAAGATGCCTTGGTTGGTTCTTTCAATGGTTTGAGTCCCACATTCATGCTTGGAATATGGCACGGGGGTGATTGGCTGAAGAGAAGTTTAGCTCATCCAATCTATGGTCAGGTGGAACATGGAAGTGCCATCTCCAGTTGGTTTTTACATTCATTAATGAAGAGCTCATTCCTTTGGTATTTGGTATGCAAATGTACCGATTTATATGTAGATTATATTTTTGTCGTATCCATGGTAATTTTTTTGTTATTATGTTGGTTATAAGCATGTATTTTATTAGCGATGATGTATGGCTCTATCTATGTTTTTACTTGTAAATGAATGCACATTGTATATATGGTCAAATATATTGTATTGCAGATAATGATGTAAGGGAGAAATGCTTCCTAGATATTCTCAGATATGTATGAGACCCCTATGCTTCATTTTGTTGTTTATACCTATAGCTTTCATGTTTTTGACTTTAGTGTGTGTGTTCTCCAACTGACCCCAAGCCCTCTTCTTATAATTTTTTCGTTGAAACTTCAACTGTTGTGATCTAATCTTGAATCGATGTCTAAGATTAGAATATGTGTGATCCGCATCACTTAAGTCATTCTCATCACATGATTAATTTAATTACCTTTAATCTTTTAATTTTCCTAAGTTTGACTTAGGGTCCTTACTTAAACATATTAATTAATTAAATATCTCCTAAACAAGATGGAATTTCCCAAAACGCTTTATGGGTCTTGGATATCTTATGTACTCTAGTCCCTTCACAAATTTTGGGAGATAGAGAACATCTGATTCTACCCCAACACCCAAAAATATCAACACTCCCTCTTAGTGAGGAATGTGCTCTAGCAAAACACTTCACCCCAAAGTTCTGCACTGATCTCTGGTGTGGGTCTCTATGCTGATGCTTGGCCTGCTTCCCTTCATCACTGTACTATTGCTGCTCTTATGTACTGATGCCCATGACGCTGCCACTGCCAGTGCTACATCCGTACTACATCTCCCTCTCAAATTGTTGCATCGTGCTGCCCATAGCACTGCCACTGCTAACGGTTGCACTAAAACTTAGTTGCTGAGAGTAAGCAACTAAAGGACACTCACCCAATCTTTGAAAAAAAAGTTATTTGGGTTGCATCTCATCACTGAAGCTCCATATACTGCTACTTTGCGTTGTCCACCGGAGGCTACTAAGCTACTGAAACTTTTCACTACGTAAGGAGACCTCCTTTGCATTGATGTCCTCTATGTTCTTGTTGCGCTACGTTGTCCTCCTAAAGCCTCTACGCTACTACAACACTGCACTGCATAAGCAATACTTCTTTGTACTACCTCTGCACTGCTGCCTCTAGACTATTGTTGTATGTGCACTACACTGCTCCCTCTTCAGCATTTCAGCTCTGCCTCTACTCCATCTATGATCTTTTGCACCCACTACTCCACTTTTCTCGCTACCATCTTAAGGCTCCCGTGGCTCGTATGTGATCCAAGAGTTGGGGTACTCAAGGATCCCACCATCACTCTGTAGCTGATTTACATATCAAGATCACCCCACTTTTGTGGTTCATGAGCACTCATGGCTACGTCATCGTCGGAGCGATCGTCTGCTATAACAGCCTTGGAACTAGATTCTTCCTTGTCCTTCTTCTTCTTAGGACAATTGTTGGTGAAATGTCCAATTTTGTCGCACTGGAAACATTTGATCTTTGAAAAATCACGCTTATTTTTCCCTTGCTGCCTCTTTGATGCCAAGGCTGCATTTTTCTCTTCTTCCTTCTTCACCTTGCTCGAACTGGTGCTGTACTGTCTTTTGGAGATTCGACGGATCTCCTCATGTCGAAGGATAGCCCACATATTGTCCCAGTTGGGAAGGTATGCTCTTCCCAAGAGATTTTGGACAAAATTTTCCCTGTCATCTGTGACAACATTGAAAGCAATCCTCACCATGAAATCATCGTCCACGTTCACCCCCATGCCAGTCAGTTGATCCCGGATCGACTGCAGTCTGGATAGGAAAGGATCAATTTCCTCTCCTTTGGAAATCATGAATAACCTTAGCTGGTTCTCAAAAAGTATATTTCTCTGGACGTACCTCCCTTGATACAATGTAGTTAGAGCCTCCAACATCTCATGAGTCGTGTTCTTCTCGACTATGTGTGGTACCACATGATCTTTGACCCCATCCATAATGAAGTGCTTGTCATGTGCCGTTGCTTCATTATGCTTCTCCAGAAGAGCCGCATCGGTTGGTGTAGCCAAGAGTTTCTTTGCATGCTCCCGTATACCATAGGCCTCAAGGACTACTAGGATTTTGGCCTTCTAGGTAGAAAAGTTGGATAGACCATCCAACCTATCATGATCACGCAGTCTGTGTAGTGCCATCTGCTCAAAATTTTTTTGGAACAAATCCTCCTCTCTATGATAGAGACGCAGATCTACGGTCCTTGTCGAGAAAGGCACCCTCTTCTCCCTCTGACAACTGACTCCCTCCCTTGGAAGTATGCCAAACACAACGAATCAACTCTCTTCAATACTCTGATCGATATTTAGATTTATTTGGTAGGAAATATACTAAGAAGTTGTTCTCCTCCCGCTCTTTGTCAACTTAGCTTAGGCTAAATTCTCCACCGATAGAATCTTCACCCCACCAGAAACTGCTGAAGGTATGCAGCTTAGCTTCTGGTTTATGGCACTTTTCACAACAATCAGATTATGGATTGTGTCACTGTGGCTGGCGTCTTCGTGAGAAGACTAATTTAGGGCGGTGAATACACAGTGCAGGTTGCACCTGCGTCCCTCTGGAAGACTCTACATCACCCAGTTGGGAATGCGTTAGCCCCTGCATGGCTCTTGCTGCCTCTGCGTCCTTCTGCTGCTGCGCTACCCTCTCTGGTTTATCTGATGTTGCTGCGCTGCCCTATCTAGTTTATCTATTGTTGTTGTTGCTTTCTGCAACACATACTATTCAGCCTTCTTGTTGGAGTTTTATCTAGATCTGCAATCACTCTAATACCATGTGAAATTTTTTTAATATACTTAAACAAAAACCCTACTGTTAAATTCTTGATTTACTTCTCCTACTTACATAAGTTATTAATCAGAAATTTTCAACATTAACATCAAAGTAAATACATTAACAACCTACACATGTAGATATAAACTAAATAACATGCTCAATGACAAAGTGACACACAAGGACTTTTTGGACAACTATCCCTGGAAAAACCTAATGCGGGAAAATCGATTTTGCTAGATTCTGGAGGGTTTTTATTATTAAGCAAATTCTAAGTACAAGAAATCTGGGCATCAAACTGGTTAACCCAATAGAGAAATATATTTGCAGCATTACCTCTATTTGAGAGACAGAAAAATTATTGATTCACACCCTCAAACAAGATTTACAGAACTCAGCCTTTTCCAGCCTCTAGAAACCCCAGCTTTTCTCTTAAGCCCTCTACGTCAGCCTTGTTGCCCTGCGTCAGCCTCTGCGCTACTCAAGAAGGGTTTGTGTCACCCAAGACTAGGTTATGTTGTCCCTGCGCTGCCCTGGTTGGGCTTACGTCAGCCCTTCTGGCCTCCTGTTATCTCTGTGATGCTCTTGTTGAGCTATAGGCTGCTTCGCGTAGCTGCAACCTAGTTGTTGCTTCCTCTGCGCTGCTCTAGTCTGTTGCTTCTCTGCTCTAGTTGTACTCTTGGCCTAGGACTACACCATCCCCCTTGCCAATACTTCCCCTCATTGTAGCTGAAACACTTCTGAAATTCTTAGGAAACCACGCCCTATAATTCCAAGTTAGCTTCAGTTCTCTGCCAGTGTGTGTGTTCTCCAACTGACCCCAAGCCCACTTCTTATATTTTTCTCATTGAAACTTCAATGACTGTGACCTAATCTTGAATTGATGACTAATATTAGAAGATTCTTGATCTGTGTCACTTAAGTCATTCTCATCACATGTAATTTAATTAGCTTTAATATTTTAATTTTCCTAAGTTAGACTTAGGGTCCTTAATTAAAAATATTAATTAATTAAATATCTCTTAAACGGGATGGAATTTCCCAAAACTCTTTTTGGGTCTTGGAGATCTTATGTACTCTAATCCCTTCACAAATTTTGGGAGCTAGAGCACATCCAATGCTACCCGAACACCCCAAAATCTCAACAAGTTGTATATGCGTTTAGTGTTCTTGTGGTCTATGTGTGTTTGTCACATATGCATGGCATTGGTCATAGTTGCAGTGGTGTCACCATGTGGAAGTTAACGGTGTTGTTGTGGTATGTGTCATCATTAGTGTATGGTTGTATATCCATTTGTTATACATGTCAGTGTCTATATGTTGTTATGCATGCATTGTCATGGTTAAGGTTATTGTGCATAAGGTCATTGTATGCAATTAGTCATCATGATGATATTAGTATGTTATGATGCTAATGTGTTGGTTGAGATAGTGTAGGAGATGCAGAAAATTAAAGTGAAGTTGCAACAATGGACTTTGGGGTAAGAGAAAATCGTTATACAAGTTTGTATGTTTGACATGTAGGTATGTGATTCATGGTTTTTGTAAGAATTAGGGTTACTTATATGTTTTTCATTCTATTATTATGGTTACATATTTGATACATGATAGTTTCTTAGTGTAGTCATATGCATTATGGTTATGTGTATGCCTTTGATTCTATTGATTTTATGGTTACATACATGATAAATGTTAGTTAATTAGTGTGATCATATGTACATTTGTTGGTTATTCAAGCATGGTATTAACTTGATGACAATGTTATATGTTGTTGATAAATATGTTATATGTTAACTTGTAGTAAGCTCGATGATTTTGTTATATGTTGTTGATGAGCATGTTATATGTTAACTTATTGTTGTTATATGTTAGTTAACTTGATGATTAGGGTTATAGCATTAATATCTTGATGTTACATGTATCATGATATTGGATTGGCCTATGAAGATGGTTAGGGTTATGACAATTAGGTATGAGTCGACTTATTTGTGACATTGTGTTGTACTAATCTAGACTGATCATACATATGTGAATGTTATGCATGAACGAAAAAAATTTATGAGATTATGAGGTGAACATGTTATTTAGTTACTGATTATGAATATCATGATATTATTTGTGTTTGAACTTATGTGTTTTGAAGTTATATAGTGCTAACTAGATCGATTGTGCAGACAAGATAACCTCTGCTAAGATACATTAAGGTATGATTTTGCTTATGTTGTCTACTTCGTGCTTGAATGTTCGATTATGTTGTATATTTGATATTTGAAGTTTGGTGTTTATTATGTCGTATATCTATTGTTTGAATGTTTTATTAGTTGTATGAGATGATTTTGTATCTAAAAGATTGCATGAAGGAAAGATATTGTTTTGATATGGTCTTACTAACACATATTTCTTAAGATAGTTGATATGTATTTGAGTGCTAGTATGTGATAGTTATAGTATTATGATCTTGACTATTAGTTGATTATGTCGTGGTTATTAGTCTTCGTAGAGACTAATTTTAGTTAATAGATATTATTTCTTGATATTTGGAACATGTGATTGACATGTGTGAGCAATTGCAGGGTAACATGCTTGGTATTAGCATGACAAGGTAATAGTTTATGTGTTTATATAATTAACAGCTAGGTGATATGATATTACATAGTGGGACTCAATTGTAGCAAGGTAAATGGTAAAAGAAAGGAATTGATAAATAATTCCTTTGGCTATGTTTGGAAACCCTAATTCCAAATGAATGACTGCTCTGCATAAAACAAGTATTTTTAACCTTGACTTTTTCTGTCATTATTTAGATATATCCTATAATTGAGAACATGTATTTGACTATACCAACTGGTTTCCATCTATGGAAGGATTCATCAAGGAATTGGAGTTCCTTGAGAGGTGTAAGTGCTCAGTTATGAGGAATTGTGCTTGGAAGAACAAGGTAAGATAACTATTATATTGTTATATTTATTTATGCATTGATAGTTATGTGTTTATGGAAATATGATGGAGGGGATTGCATGGAAAGAAATTAAATCTTGAAGAAGGCTCGGGTTGAGCTTTCCTTTGGAAGTGTTGGGAACCATGGGGATTGATTCATGGTGTTTGTGTCTAGTCTTGTGCTTTCAGTATTTTTATTTTTTTGCGCTTGATTTGCGATCTTGATTGTGTCTAGTGCATGATCATGCCACTTTGTTGTGGTGTTGTATTTCATTTGGTTTCTCATGGTATTCTTCTTGTTTTTTCTTTTTATTTCTTTTTATGCTTTGAGAGTATTGGGAATTGGTGGGGAGATAGGAAAGTTAATGGAGCTCGGGGAGAGCTTTGTGGTACCCAACAAGTAATGTAAGAAACTGATGAAGTTTGGTGCATGAGTAAGTGTAACGGAAGGTAAGACTATGACAGTCAGTTGGATTGGTTGGTTCCATTGAGATAAATGGAAGGTGGCAGAATAGTTACAAGAAAGGTAACACGAAAGGTAAAGTGAATGGACCTGAGGTGTTAGATCATGCCTTGGCTATGTTGGTAACTATTGCTCTCAACGTTTTTCATGATGTTCACAGATAAAGGAATTTCTCTTAACCTAGACTGTATGATATCTAGAAATTGTGTTGAGATCATGATTACGTTGATGTTTATATATGTATACTTGTATGTATGTATGGGTGTCATGTCTAACAGGGTCATCATGGATCACGATTGTTTAAATGCTAATGTTTATATGTATATATGTGTGTATGTATGTGATTGTCTGACAGGATCATGATTTTTTATGTTAATGATTATATATGTATGTATGTATGTATCTATGTCACTGTATGCCATGGTTGTCAGGCATCATTCTTATGGAGGAATTATTTCTTATGTAGGTGAATGACATGAAGAGGTTCTTGGTCTTATGTGGAATCAAGTGGGAAGAGTAACCCTGAAAAATCTATGAGGTCAATATCATGTAGACATGAATTGATATTATATGCTTGTAGTATGCCTATGTTTATGTTATGAACATGTAATGTTGAGGGGTACATCAGCGAAGTGAAAGTAGTGTGATCTGCGACATGCTAGGATAGCATGGATAGTTTAAAGACACTAGAATCAAGGTTGCATGTGGGGTCAAACTATGGTCTATGGACGTGCAATACTACTTTTGTGTATATTCAGTGATTGTACCTATGGTGATGTGTACATGTAACATATGTAGTATTGTGTATATATGTTGTCATCTTATGTTGTATATATGGTGCTGTGTGTGTGTTTCATATGCAATGCTACGTATATATGGTGCAATGTACATGTTGGATATGTGGTGTTGTGTACATACCATATTGTGCACATGTTGGATATGCAGTGTTGTGTTCCACATCTGGTGTTGTGTAAATGTTGGATATGTGTTGTTGTGTATGTATGGTGCTATGTACATGTTGTATATGTAGTTCTATGTATATGGTGTTGTGTGCATGTTGTACATATGGTTGTAACAAACCTGGTGAAAATTCCATGTAATAAAAGTTACAGATAATAACCACGATTGATGGGACACTTATTCCAAGATGAATGTTGGGAAAAACATCCTAGTGGGTGTTAATTTGGTTTATTATGGCTAAGGAAATTGGCAAAGAGAATGGAAAATGATTTGGAAAGGAAAAATGGCATTTTCAGCACATTTATTTATGAAAATAATGGAAATTAGGAGAAAAGGGAGATGAAAGGTCACAGGTTGCATGTGAGGAGGAAAATGAAGTAAAATAATGGAAAATGAATAAAATAAAGGGCTCTTCTATAAAATGCTTCTGAGGATCAGTTGGTACCTTTTGTCAGTTCCGTTTTTGGAGCTCTCTCATTATTCTCTCTCTCTCTCTCTCACTCTTGGACACTTAAATTTTTCTTGGAGCACTTTGACATTAGAACAAGAAATGAAAAGAAAGAAAGAAGAAGGAAGGAGAAAGTAAGGAAAAATAGGATCAAGTAGCTACAACAAGATTCTTTGCAGGTATTGATTTTCATCTGTGATTTCCTTGCTAGATATGGCATGTATGGATTTCTTGTGGTTCGTTTCTGTCTTGGCATGGGTTTTGCCAAGTGTGACAGTGTTTTCGACCTAATATTTGTTGAGATTCAACAAGATGATGAGCTTAGTGAAAAGAGTCACCTTCACTAAGTGGGCGCGCAGGCTATTTTTGGCACAAAGTCTATATTTAGACTATGTCTATCTTTAGACATGTCGATCATATTCTATGAGTTTCAAGATGCTATTTTTGGATGGTTGGTCAAGTTGGAAAAATATATGGACTTCTATTTTTAGACATATTGGGTGGAGTCTATTTTTAGACTGCCAGTCTAAAAATAGATCTGTCGAATATTATTAGCTCTTAATAATATTTGGACTCTAAACATTATCTTATTCTATTGGAGCACTTCAATTCAGTGCACAAATGTGGCACAACAGCTGACAGAAGGAATTGCGCTATTCCTGAGGGTTTACTGGAGCTATTGCATGGAGGACTTCAGTTAGAACTCATGTGATAGAGTTTGGTGGAGTTGGAGAAGTAGCTGGTGGAGTTATATTTAGTTTAACTCAGTTAGACTCAGTTGAGCTAGTTGTATCTAGTCTAACTGATTGATACACTAGTGAGAGTGGAGTGAATTAATTAGTTAATTAATTCACAAATAATAACTCATTAATCAACTGAAGAACCAATAAAGTTAACTTCCTGATTTGTGGTAGTTTCGGTGGAGACCGGTAGAGATAGGTGAAAGAGCAAGTGTGACTATCAGTTGTGACTATAGTGATGCATTGATTGCATCCAACACTCAGTGGAGATGCCAATGAGGATTGCGCAGTCAAGGATGGAGTAATTTGAACTCATTCAAAGCCATTCTTCAGCAGGGATTGCGCAGTAGAGGCAGGCTAGCAGGTGGAAAAGATCAGTGCATGGATTTGCAAGATTGGGCCTAATTAGTGTGTAGCAATTGTATTGCACTGAGAGCTTGATATGATCAGCTTTGTATGAGGATTGTTACATGATCTCTATGACATATATTATATAAATATAGTTGGGGTTTTTAGCTTCAGGATTTCCTGTTAAACAACTGTGTTAATGTGTGTGAATTTTTATTGTTTCATGTGTGCATTGCAATTTTGATTTAATTTCTGCAAATGATCAATGGTAGAATAGATTCTGTATTTTGCATGAAGTTAAAATAGTGTGAGATCAGGAGAATCTTGGACATATAACACATAAGTTATATAATTTCTACATGGCATCGGAGCAGTTGATCATTGGAGGAGATTGCAATTATTGAAGCGGTTGAGTTTTGTGCTGGTGGAATTCGAATTTGCTGCAACATTTTCTTGGTGTCGAAGTTGAAAATTCATTGAAATGTCTTTCAACGGATTACAATTGGATTATGCCCTTGATGGGAGCTTAAATTACATAGCATGAAAGGACAGGATGGAGGTGGTGCTGGATGATAATGGGTTGAAGGAGTTCATAGATGTTGATATTCCGAAGCCTACTTCTAGCGATGCAGCCGCACTTGACGCATGGCAAAAGAAGGTAGCAAAGTGTCGAAGGATTCTGTTGGAAGGTGTGAAGGACCACATTGTTTCCAGCCTTCATGGGAAATCCACTCCATTCTTAATGTGGAAGGCTTTGACAGACTTGTTCCAAAGCAGAAGTGACCAGAGGAAGTTGGCGCTTAAAGACAAACTCAGAAAAATAAAAATGGAGAAAGGCGACAGTATTCCAAAATACCTCACGAAGTTTTTCCACTGCAAGGATGAGCTGGGAAGTGTGGGGGTTACTGTTGATGAAGAAGACTTGGTGAGCTTGGCTCTCCTTGGGCTTCTGAAGAGTTGGCATAGCTACGAAGAATCTGTCAATGGACGGGAGAAACTGCCAGGATGGGAGCGACTTTGGTCGGATCTTGTGTAGGAGGAGATAAGGTGGGGTACCAGGGATGGATCTTCATCGAAGAATGAAGATGAAGAAAATTGCGCTTTGGCTACCAAATCTTGAAAAGGAAAAGGGAAGAAATCTTCCAAATCCGAAGCTAAAGGCAAGAATCAGGATTTGTCCAAGGTGAAGTGTTTTCACTGTCACCAGCACGAGCATTTCGCCACTAATTGTCCACAGAAGAAGAAGAATAAGCAGGTTGCTGGATATACAACTGGAGAGGCCTTAGCCTCGCAGTTTGAGCTGGATTTTTCTTTGATCGCATGCTTGGTTTCAAGTGTGATGGGATTGGTGTGGTTTCTTGACAGTGGTGCGTCTTTCCATATGATCAGAGACAAAGATTTGTTTAGTGATCTAGATGAAAAGGATCTTGGAGTGCACCTCGAGATGGGCAACGATGGTAGATACAATGCGACTAGTATCGGGACCATTTCCTTTGAGAGGGAGTCTGGTAAACCTTTCATCCTTAAGGATGTCATACATGTTCCAGGATTGAAGAAGAATATGATCTCCATGGCGATGTTGGAAGACAAGGGTTATGATGTTGTTTTTAGCGAGGGAAAAGCCTTCCTGCGCCATAAAACAATTGGTCAAACTAGGAGGATAGGGATTTGAGTTAAGAATATTTATCAATTGCAGGTAGATGGCTGCACAACAATGGCAGGTAAAGCAGAAGGAGTGGTGAGCCGAGATGAGGGAAAATTGTGGCATAGGAGATTAGGCCATCTTCATCATGGCGCTTTGAAAATTTTGCAGTAGATTTCTACCGGGCTTCCCAAAGGTACACTTGCGTAGTCAGATCAGTGCAAGGGATGTACTTTGGGAAAATTTGTGAAGACCACTTTTCATGAGAAGGATAGTCGCGCCTCGACGATCCTTGAGAGAATTCACACAGATGTGTGTGGACCTTTCTTGGTTGCTTCAACAGCAAAGCACAGTTATGTGATATTTGTTGATGACTTTTCTTGTAAGTGTTGGATCTTCTTCATGCAGAAGAAGAGCGAGACATACTCAAAGTTCTGTGAGTTCAAGGCGCTGGTTGAGAAAGATTCGAGGAAGCAAGTGAAAGCTCTTCGGAGCAATAATGGTGGTGAATACATCTCTAGAAAATTCAAAGACTTTTGAAGCAAAGAAGGAATTCGAAGAGAACTCATAGCGCCTCATATCCCACAGCAGAATGGGGTCGCGGAGAGAAAGAACAAAACGATCGTGGGTGCTATACGGGTGATGTTGCATGATCAGGGCCTTCCCATACACTTGTGGGTTGAGGCATGCAACACTGTGGTTTATGTGCAAAACCGTTGTCCTCATAGAGTACTTTGCATGAGTACACCCGAAGAGGCGTTTTCTGGTAAGAAGCCTAATATTTCTCATTTGAAGATTTTTGGCTCACCTGTTTACATTCATGTGACGAAGGATGCCAGGAAGAAGCTGGAGCCAATCGCAGAGGTTGGGATATTTGTGGGGTACACAGAAACACCCCACAATTATCGTTTCTATTTGCTAGACAATCGGATGATTGTCATGTGGCGGGATATCAAATTTCATGAGGAGAAAGCCATGAAGTTGTCGCTTGAGAGGGAGCTACACTTGCATGCAGAGGAGGAGCTACTTGTTCCTAAAGATGAGCCTCAATATGTGGATCAGCCACAAGAGGAGGTTCGTGGAGTGGAAGAAACCACTCATGTAGCGCCAAACATCAGAGGGCGGAAGTGCACTACAGAAGCTGAGCAACTGAATCTTGATGCAGCATAGAATGTAGGAGCTCCTACATCACAGCACAGATAGAGACAATCACCTGACCGATTTACTAGATACATGGCTCTGATGAGCAAGTGTATCGTGACGGAGCCATCCTCTTTCAAGGAAGCTGTGGAGGATCCCACATGGGTAGATGCCCTGGTGGAAGAGTATGATTCGATTGTCAGAAACAGTGCATGGGAGATTGTCCCAAGGCCGAAAGGGAAATCAGTGGTAGGTTCGAGATGGATCTACAAAGTGAAGCAAGTTGCTGATGGGAGCGTTGAGAAGTATAAGGCAAGATTTTTTGCCTGGGGCTTCTCACAGATTGAGGGGATCGACTATGAAGAAACCTTTGCACCTGTCGCTAGGTATTATTCCATACAGACCATCCTTGCTCTCTCAACGAAGATGGGTTGGTACATTCATCAGATGGATGTGAAGACTGCGTTCCTCAATGAAATCATTGAGGAGGAGGTGTACATTGAGCAGCCTGAAGGGTTCGAAATCTTTAGCAGCGAGTCGCATGTGTGCAGGCTCAAAAGAGCATTGTATGTGCTGAAACAAGCACCTTCTGCTTGGTATACATGGATAGATAGTTATTTCACCGGACTTGGTTTCACCAAGAGTGAGGCGGATCCAAACCTATACCAGATTGTGGTGGAGGGTAAGCTTTTGATCATTGTGCTTTATGTAGATGATAAAATACTAATAGGTGATGAACTGTTGATACACTCATGCAAGGCAGATCTTGCAAAGGAGTTCGAGATGAAGGACTTAGGCCTCCTTCATTATTTCCTGGGATTGGAAATTTGGCAGCGGAAAGGTGAACTGTTTGTGTCTCAAGGAAAGTACACCCAGGAGATACTGGAGAAGTTTCACATGCAAGGGTGCAAGCCTATCGACACTCCTCTTCCTAGTGGTTGGAGGAAAGAGGATGCTACATCGGCAGAGGTAGTGGATGCCATTGTTTATCGACAGTTGGTTGGTTCGCTCATGTATTTAGTCAATACACGACTAGACATATGCTATGCTGTGAACCAACTTTCACAAGCGATGGTGAAGCCTACCAAGCTCTTTTGGAAGGCAAGCAAGCATGTCCTGAGGTATCTCAGGAGCACATCTAGGTATGGATTATGGTACAGACAGTCGGATGAGGTGAAGCTGCATGGCTTCACGGATGCAGATTGGGTAGGAAACCCAACGGACAGAAAGAGCACATCTGGAGGGATTTTCAGTATCGGATCTACAGTAGGAAACAAAGATCCATGGCACTCAATTCATCAGAGGCTGATTACATGGCAGCAAGTTTGGCTACATGCGAGGCTATATGGATGAGGAAGATCCTGGTTGGTTTGTTCGGTTCTCATTTAGATCCTACTGTGATATATTGTGATAATCAGAGTTGCATTAAACTCTAGGTTAATCCAGTATTTCATGATATATCTAAACATATTGACATCTAGTACCATCATATCAGAGACTGTGTGTAGCGGAAGATCATGTTGCTTTCTTACATTCCTGCGGACGATCAGGATGCAGATATTCTGACGAAGGCGCTCACCAGGAGAAAATTCGAATACCATAGAGACAGGATCGGGGTGGCAAATAATCCCTATATTTTTAAGAGGGAGTTTTGAGATTCAATAAGATGATGAGCTTAGTGAAAAGAGTCGCCTTCACTAAGTGGGCCCGCAGGCTATATTTTGCGCAAAGTCTATTTTTAGACATGTCAATCATATTCTATGAGTTGCAGGATGCTATTTGTGGATGGTTGGTCAAGTTGGAAAAATAGATGGACTTCTATTTTTAAACATATTGGGCAGAGTCTATTTTTAGAATGCCAATCTAAAAATAGATATGTCGAATATTATTAGCTCTTAATAATATTTGGACTCTAAACATTATCTTATTCTCTTGGAGCACTTCAATTTAGTGCACAGATGTGGAAAAATAGCTGACAGAAGGAATTACGCTATTCTTGAGGGTTTATTGGAGCTATTGCATGGAGGACTTCGTTTAGAACTCATGTGACAGAGTTTGGTGGAGTTGGAGAAATAGTTGGTGGAGTTGGGAGAAATAGTTGGTGGAGTTGTATTTAGTTTAACTTTGGCTTTGGGCCCGAGTTGAGCCTGAGCCCTCAGCTCTCTAGGCGATTGATACACTAGTGAGAGTGGGTGAATTAATTAGTTAATTAATTCACTAAATAATAACTCATTAATCAACTAAATAATACATCAGTTAACTACAGTGCATGGCAGTTTCAGTGGAGACCAGTGGAGAGGTAGGTGAAAGAGCAAGTGTGACTATCAGTTGTGACTATAGTGATGTATTGATTGCATCCAGCACTCAGTGGAGATGCCAATGAGTATTGCGCAGTGCAAGCTTGGTGAATTTGAGTTCAATCAGAGCCATTATTCAACAGGGATTACGTAGTAGAGGCAGGCTAGCAGGTGGCAAAGATTGGTGCATGGATTTGCAAGATCGGGCCTGATTAGTGTGTAGCGATTGTATTGTACTGAGAGCTTGATATGATCAGCTTTGTATGAGGATTGTTACATGATCTCTATGACATATATTATATACAGATAGTTGGGGTTTTTAGCTTCAAGCTTTCCCGTTAAACAACTGTGTTAATGTGTGTGAATTTTTATTGTTTCATGTGTGCATTGCAATCTTGATTTAATTTCCGCAAATGATCAATGGTGGAATAGATTCTGTATTTTGCATGAAGTTAAAATAGTGTGAGATCAGGAGAATATTGGATATATAACACATAAGTTATATAATTTCTACAATATTTCCGTTTCCAGATAGCCTTGATGAGATGGGTTATCATACTATGGTTGAGTTGTATTTCCGAATTGGATTTGAACCCTAGTGAGGTGGATCTCTGAATTGATATGTGATCGAGATTTATGCAAGAACACAACAGAATATACATATAACCATAAATAAAATGATGCAACTGAAATAACACTTCATTTCATTAATATCAAAGAACTGAAATTTGCTTACAGATAGAATGGAGATAAACTAGCTAGGGCACTGGTAGCTTATCTCTGAGAAGAGATGTGGCGGCTACATGCCTCTGAACTGTGTTACAATGAGGCTCGAGGGCCTATTTATTATAGAGAAATAATGGAAAACCCTAAATTTCGAAAAATCTAACCCTAGGAGATGAAGCGCCAAAACTATGGGCCCTGTTTGGGTAAATTGGTGTTTCAACTTCTCGGGGTCGTAATTTTGGCATACTATCTCTGTTTGACGCATATGATACATCGTTAGAAAGATCTATCTGAGGACTACAAGTTATAAATACAAATATTAATTCCAAAATGTAATTCTATTCTTCGGTGAAGCGATTCCCAAAAAACTTCATTTAGGGCCTCAAAATGGCTCCAGAAGTTCAGGACTCGAAAAACTACTAAAAATAGTAAGTTGTGCCAAAACTGAAAAAATGAAAGAGACAATGGTGGGGCCCCAAGTGGAATAGGTAGGTGACCACTAGTATCCACCTGGATCATTCCTCCCCCCTTAGGAAGCAATGGTCCCCATTGCGTTGAGTTCCTCCATGAGATGAGGAAACTTTTGCTGAACTTGGTCCCTGGTGAACCACTTGCCTTGGTGCATGAGTTGGCCAGCTTTCACAACCCGATACATTTGGATCTTCTATTGGCGAGTGTTCTTGATTTGAATTTCCATGATAGAATCTGTGCTGGCTGGTTCCATGCAGTTTGGGTTTAACTCTGTTTGTGTGAGTTGTTATGCAATGTCATAAGTGTTTAGTAGAGGTGGGAAGTAGGGATGAAGGCGATCCAAATTGAATATTGGGTGCACACCAAGGAATGGTGAAATACTGAGCTCGAAGGGATTATTCCCTACAACCTTGGTGATGGTGTACGACCCATATCAGAGTGTGCGAAGCTTGTGGTGGGGTCCAGTGAGGCGCTCCTTCTGCAAATGTAGCCACACTTTTTCGCCCACCTAGAAGTTGTGTGGCACCCGATGTTGATCATGTCATTGCTTGTACTTAGCATTGGCTCTGTCCAATATGTCATGCACCTATTGGAGGATGTGCTAAAAGCACTCGATGAAGATGGTCACTTTGTCAACTTCAGATTGGACATGAGTCGAATCATCCTGAGTAGCCGCAACTGGCATGGCTACTTCAATGGGACATAGTGGCTGGAATCCCAAGCCCACATGAAAGGGGTTGTGGCTCGTTGAGCTGTGGAGACACCAGTTATAACTGTGTTGTAAATAGGGGAGGCTCTCATCCCATGTGTGTGGATGCTTTGAATTGTACATGTGCAGAATGTGTACAATCATCTTGTTGACGACCTATGTCTGGCCATTATTTTGGGGATGGAAAGTTGTGGACTTGGTGAGCTTGGTGTCCAGCATTGACCAGAGGCTGGACCAAAATGTTCCAAGGAACCTGCTGTTCCGATCTGATATGATAGACTGTGGGATCCCAAAGTGCATCCAAACTCATTCAAAGAAGATTTTAGTAGTGGCTTCTTTTGTGATATTCTTCTTGTAGGCCACCATAATGGCCATCTTCGAGAATCTGTCAACGACCACGCAAACACAGTCATCTCCATGCTTAGTAGAAGGAAGGCCCAACATGTAATCCATGGAGATGGATTCCCAAGGTCGAATAGGGGTAGGTAGTGGAGTATAGAGGCCTTGCTTATTGATGGCCGGTTTGGCAATGGTGCAAGCAGTGCTATCTGATGTACTTCCTGACATATCATCTTGGAACACTCGCTTGAAGGAACACAAAGGTGTCCCAGGTGACATAACAGTGCATCCTATAGGTGAAAATTTGGAAGTTGCATACCCCCCAAGAGCGCCTTGTTTGTGTGGTCGAATTCTGGATCGCTCTTGTAGAGAAGCGTCCAATTAGAAGTCTCGTGCCCACAAGAGTTGAGAACGGTGGTTAGCACCACGATCGGTGGTTGGCTAAGGCAGTCTGCAACATTATTGGTGCTACCCTTCTTGTACTTGATGTTCAAATGAAATTGTTTTAGATATGTGGACCACTTCTAATGGTGATCATTCTGAAACTTCCCTTGTGTCTATATGAACTATAGGTGTTGGTGTTCTGTGTGGATGATTTTTTCCTTCCCCAAAATGTAATGCTTCCATTGTCGACAAGCCTGCACAATGGAATACATTTCTTTGTCATAAGTGGGATACTTGCGAACTGTAGCAGATAATTTCTCACTGTGATATGCCACTAGATGCCCCTGTTGAGTAAGAACTGCCCCAATGGCATAGTCAGAGGCATCTGTCTCGATCTCAAATGGTTGTTGAAATTATGGTAACGTGAGCACTGGGGCAGAATAGAGGCGATTTTTCAATTCTACGAACGCCTTGTTTTGAGATTCCGACCAAAATAAATTTTCTTTCGCTCCTCCCTTGGTGACTTGACTCAAGGGCCAAGTGATATGAGAGAATCCCAACATGAACCTGCGGCAGAAATTAGCAAGACCCAAAAACCCGCGAAGCTTTATTAGAGTGGTTGGGGCTGACCATACCTGAATGAATTGGATCTTGGTTGGATCCACATGCACCCCCCTTTCATCAATAATGTATCCCAGATATTGAACTTGGGTCATGCAAAAATTCCACTTCTCCAAATTGGCACACAACTTGTGTTGCCACAGTGTTTGGAGTACTTTACGGATGTGGTAGAGGTTCTCTTCCCAAGTCTGGATGAAGATCAAAATGTCATCCAAGTACACCACTACAAATGAGTTGGTGAATGGTTGCAAGATGTCTTCCATCAACCTCATGAAGGTTGCGGGAGCATTCGTCAACCCGAAAGGCATGACCAAATATTCGAAAAGTCACTCCTTGGCTTTGAAGGAAGTCTTCCATACATCGGAGGGTTCAATTGGTACCTGGTGATACCCAGAATTCAAGTCGATCTTGTTGAAATATTTCACCCCTTTGAGTTGGTCTAGAAGGTCATCAATTCATGGGATCGGGTACCTATTCCAAACAGTGATCTTGTTCAGTGCCTGATAGTCAATACAGGGTCTCCAAGTCCCATCCTTCTTATGTACCAACATGATCGGGCTCCCAGAGGGCGATGAAATTGGCTGGATTTGACCTTTCTCCAGTAGCTCCTGAATCTGCCTCTTAATTTCATCATTCTCCAGAACAAAGCACTGATAGATCGTTCCATTGGGTAGCAGTGCACCTGGGGTTAGATCAATGGGGTGCTTGACCTGATAGTGCAGAGGAACCCCTGTGGGTGAGGTGAAGATGTCCCCGTACTCCTCCACAATCTTATCCATTTGTTGTTTTCGTGAAAAGGAGCCCTGTCTGGAGGTCATGGCCACAATCTTCTTCTTGCCTTGGGGGCGGATCATCAGGAAAAAAGTTTTCTTGGTTTGGGAAATGAGCTTACTGCATTATTTTGTAGTAACCAAAGAGATAGTGGCATACGATGGTACCTATGGCATCCTGTACAACTTATTTCCAAAAGTAAAAATAACAACATGAGGTCGGGACTCATACACACCATGTCACTTCCACAAGTATGGTTGGACTAATAATACATCAAAAACATCAAGAGGAGCAATGTCACATAATACCTCATCCATGAAGGGCTTGATGCTATAGGGAAGGTGGCACTACTGGCTGACGCAGAGATCCTCTCCTTGGTGAAGCCACCCGATGGTGTATGGTTATGGGTGTGTTGTGGTTGGAAATCCCAATTGCTTCATGACGTCTGCTGAAATGAGGTTCTTTTGGCTTCCATTGTCGATAATGAACTGTAGCGGGGAACCATTTACCCACATTTGGGAGTGGAAGAGACGCTCCTCCTCCTGTGGATCTTCCAATTCCTCCTTCTAGATCTTCACAGTGGCAACATTAGCGCTGGTCTCCAAATTAATAATCTATTTCCCTTTGTCATTACCCTTGTCAGGTTCTAATTCAGAGTCAAACCATGCATCTGATTCAGAAGCCCTCATCTTGGCCACCAGCGATTGCTTGGCCCGACACTCACTTGTGTTGTGAGTGGAGCTCTTATGGAACTCACACCACTTTCCCGTGTCCTTCTTTGGCTTCACGGTGTTGTTCTTTGCTTGTGGATTTGGAAGGTTGGCTTGGGCTGACATGCCTTGGCTTTATCCTTTTTTCTGTGGCTTGGGGGCACCTTTTCCTTGCTTTCGATTCGTAGATCCAAAGTCTTGCTTCTTCTGTTTGAATTTTTGCTCAATCTTGGAAACATACTGGTATGCCATACCAAGCGAGGAGATGTCAAGGAACTCCATTTCTTCCTGAATGTATCTATTTTGACAATTGTGATAATTTAGCACCAAAATTTTATCTGAATCTTTGATACCCAACTTTTTGCGCAGGGTATGGAATAGATTCGTCAGCTCATGCACATCTTGATCCCTTTGTTGTTGTAGCATGGTCCATTGTATGTACTTGTCCTCATACCTCCCCAAGGGATAGTATTGTTCCTTGATGTGTTGGCAATATGTTTTTTGTATCCTATCATATTGAATTGATTGTCCTTGTTGGCAACTATATGCAACACCTGAACCAACAATAAGGCAAAATAGACAGGGAACAGAGGCATCAACGAGGTAGTAGAGGCAGGAAAAGAGAAGTCAGTTTTTGAAGTAAGCGCATGAAGAACCTGTATGGCTAAATCCGTGTTAAGGACTTGATAGATGAATGTGTGTGAACCTACGCTCTTTATGTATAATTTGAAGGTGTTTAGTCTGTATGAGAATTTGAGGAAGGTCGATTTATAGTTGTAATACAGGGAAGGATTGTTATATGCGCCTGTGTCAAATTAAATTAATTGTGTTCATAGTCTCTATTGAAAGCATCTGCTACAAAATGAGTCATTGGTAATTGTAGTATGGAACCAAGAAATATTTGTTAATTTATTACACATGAAGATCAGAGTTCATATATATACGCAAACGGAACCTGGAGTACGGAGCGGGAATTTGATTGGACGATTGATCACTGTTTAAAAACCACGAGTGGATTTATGGAAGTGGATTGCCCATATCGCATCGCTTTTGCGAGATAAGCGGTATTTCCTGGTTGGGGAGTGATTCCATAGAGCTTTTGACACGTGGCGAGGTGGACCCACGGAAAACTGCCTCCACTGCGCGCCATCGCACCTTAACGTTCGGCATCGGAGGTCGAGCAATATGCATATATGCCATCGATCTAGAGGCTTGCTATCTAATGGTGATCGGACATTGGACTTGCGCGAAGTTTACTTAAGCTACGGTACACGTATTGGATTGGCTATTGACTATATATGTGGGCCAGGGGTCAAAGGTTCATCATAAGGTTAATTGTTTGAAAGCATTGGATATTTATACAAAGTCCGAAGGGTTAAACTTTAGTTATAAGGCATGGCGCACATAAATAATTTGAATTCCCACGATTAAATGTGTATAAGTGTGAAGGGTTGTAACCTTAATCCTAAAGTTCAGTAGTGGGATAAAATTTCGGAAAATACTTTGGGAATTCAAAAGTTGTAAATATATTTATTTGTCAGTTTCTTTAAATTGATAAATAAATTAAAAAGAAATTAAAGAGCCACTGACAAAGGAATACCATTAGCGGTTGAGTGGTTTTGACTCATGGTATTGATAAAGGAGAAAACTATATAAGGAGAAGAGGATGATAGTACAGTGGGTGCATGCAGAGGGGTTGTTAGTGAATAAATCTCTTTTAGAGATATCTGCGTGATTGAACTCTGAGAGATCTGAATATGTGATGCACCTGTGGATATGATGAAGGGTCAATATCTCTAGATCTGGAAATGATAAATCTCTAGGAAGATCTACAAAATAAATGATGAAGACCTGACACAAGTCTGATGATGAAATTGAAGAAAGTTGGTGGATCTGAGGGTTGAAGCCTTCAGTATAAAAGTGAAAGCTTTCTATCAGTAAAAGCTGATGTTAATTCAGGTGGTTGGAGCTCCCTTTCAGTAGTGACTGGAGAACGAGAGAAGGTTGTAGCCTTCGGTAGGTAGGTGCCTGCATGCTGGTATAAGTCTGCGCCAGTACAAAATTGTAGTACGTTTTCTTTATAATAAATATTGAAGACAGAAACTTTAGCAGCGGTGGTTTTCTCCCGAATTGGGTTTCCAACCTTAAATACTGGTGTTCATGTGTGTTGTTTATATGTGATGGTTTATACTGTTATTATTGCACATGCTAACTACTCTCTAAAACATCTGATGAAAACACGATGCAATGATCTAAGTAAAGAATTAAATGCATGGTAATATCTCTGGAAATTCACGTGTATACGTAAGCTGGATTCAGTAAAGTAGTGTATGATTTTAAGAAAAAGTAAAAAGGTTTAATTAGATCTAAATACTGATTCACCCCCCCCTCTCAGTATTTTTCCAAACATGATGGTGCATCAGAAAGAATTTCAAGTGGGTAAAATTGAGAACAGAGAGGGTTCTCTCTCATCCTTTTTCTCATAGTAGGTTTCCCACCAGTCCTTGACATGGGGGGTAGCTTTGAGGAGTGCAAAAATAATCTTCTCTCGATTGGAAAATTAATGAACCTAGAAATATCCTTCTAATAGATTCAACCATATATCTACAACATCTGCATCTATTTGACCCTCAAATATGAGAATGTCAAATTTTACTTGTACCTTAAAGGAAGTCGCACCTCCAGAGTGGCTGTTGGATGCAGATGTGCGGTCGGTGGGTAGTCTTTGAAGGATCTTGGCAAAGTTATCCATCATCACATTCCTTTGTTTTTCAAGGGCCTCCTCGAGCAATATTTTGATAGGATCTCCTGCTCCCTCATCTTTATTTTCATCCCCCATGGGCGGCCGTCGAGGTTTGCGAGGCTGATCTTGAAAAATTTCAACCAGATCGAGCCCTAACTCCTTATACCCTGACCTCATTGGGGACATGCAAAGAAGGATCGAGAAAAACCAGACCGCTCTAATACCACTGATCCATATTTATGCAGGAATGCAATAGAATACACATATATCCATAAATACAAAGATGTAGTGGAAATAAAACTTCATTTCATTAATATCAAAGAACTAAAATTTTCTTAAAGACAGAATGGAAATAAACTAGCTAGGGTGCTGGTAGCTTATCTCTGAGAAGAGATGTAGTGGCTACAGGCCTATGAACTGTGTTACAATGAGGCTCGAGGGCCTATTTATTATAGAGAAACAATGGAAAACCCTAAACATCGAAAAACCTAACCCTAGGAGATGAAGCGCCAAAATTATGGGCCTCGTTTGGGTAAATTTGTGTTTCAACTTCTCAGGGTCATAACTTTGGCATACTATCTATGTTTGACGCACATGATACATCGTTAGGAAGATCTATCTGAGGAATACAATTGTTGACTACAGATATCAATTTTGGAATGGAGTCATATTCGTCTGCGAAGCGATGCCCAAAAGACATTTTTGAGGGCCTCAAAACGGCTCCGGAAGTTCAAGACCAAAAAACTGCTAAAAATAGTAAGTTTTGTTGAAACTGAAAAACTAAAAGAGAAAATGGTGGGGCCACAAGTGGAATAGGTGGGTGACCACCAATATCCACCTAGATCAATATACCACATGGCTTAGTAACCCTTGAAATGGATTATGGGTTGTGGTAAATCCGGATAATGTGTTGCCTTGGTGGGACTCAAAATCCTTGCCTATGAATGGTGAGATATACGGTAAAGCCTAGAGGTGGCTTGCCTGGTTTTAGGGCCTAGTGATCTGTGATGGATTGTGGTAAAGCCTGAGAGGTGGGTGCTCTTTGTTTTGGCCTTGTATTCCTGGGATGGGATGGATGGTAAAGCCTAAAGAGTATGTCTCAGTTTAGGGCCTACTGATCCCTAATTTAGAATGTTGATTATGGTAAATCCTGAGAGACTAAGAGACAGGAAGATTCCTCATGGTGTAGGTGGAGAACTCCAATATGATTTATTCTTGTTTGGTTCTTTTTGGTTAGTTATGAGTCCCACATTCATGCTTGGAATATGGCATGCGGGTGATCGGCTGAAGAGAGATTTGGCTCTGCCAATCTATCATTGGGTGGAATGTGGAAGTCCCATCTTAGGTTGGTTTTTACATTCAGTAAATGAGAAGCTAATTCCTTTGGTATTTTATGTATACATGTACTGATTATTATGTGGATTTTATTGTTGTTGTATCCACTATATTTTTGTTGTTATTTTGCTAGTTATAAGCATGTAGTTGATCAATGATGATGTATGGCTCTATCTATTATTTTACTTGTAAATCAATGCACAATGTATCTATCACTAGTAGAAAATAATGAAATTAATGACTAGGTGACTGAAAAATCTAGTCACCGCAATTATTTCAAGTGAATTACTACTAAATTTGAGCAATTTTAAGTGACCAAACTAAAAATTACTAACTTAAATGACCAATTTAGTCTAGGGATACAATATACGACTAGATAATAAGTGACTAACTTAAATGAATAATTTAGTCTAGGACCAAAATATATGACTAGATAATAAGTCACTAAACTAAAAGTGACTAAATTAAATGACTAATTTAGTATAGGACTAAAATATATGACTAGATAATAAGTGACAAAATTAATAATGATTAACATATGACTATTATAGTCCAAGAATAAAAATATGACAAAATAACAAGTAGAACAAGTATATCAATTAGTCATTTATGTTAGTAATTTTTAATTGTGTCACCCCGGAAATGGAAAATTGCAATTTTGATATTGAAGTGTTACATTTCACTACAGGGGTCTCTAAATCCATCTTCAATGTTAAAATTGTTGATATTTTGGGGTAGCATCAGATGTACTCTAGCTACGAATTTTTGTGGAGGAGTTGGAGTACATGAGATCTCCAAGACCCAAAAGGTGTTTGGAGAAATTCCATTTGGTTTGATAGTTATTCAAATAATTAATATTTTCAATTAAGGACCCCAAGTCTAACTTAGGAAAATTATTTGGAGAAATTCCATCTCGTTTGATAGTTATTCAAATAATTAATCTTTTTAATTAAGGACCCTAAGTATAAATTATGAAAATTAAAATATTAAATTGAATTAAATTAAACATGTGATGAGAATGTTCCATGTGATGTGGATCAAGTGAATTATAATCTTAGTCGTGATTAAATATTAGATCACAACCATTGGTTTTCCAATGAGAAAATTATAATAGAAGGGCTTGGGGTCAGTTGGAGAAAACACATTGGCAGAGCACTGAAACTAAGCTGAAATTCTAGGGCATAGTTTTCTAATAATTTCAGAGTGAGTTTGCAGTGTAGCGAGGGGCAGTATTGGTGAGGGATTCTGATCCAAGGACAAGAATACAACAATGATAGAGAGGAAGCATATCCAGCTATGCATAGGCAATCCAATGTTACGCAGTTCAGCCAGAGCGCAGTCAGGGGTAGCGTAAGCCTAGAGAGGGTGACGCAGGCCCTTCTAGAGCAGGGCACAGGCTGACGAAGGCCAGTAAGGTTGATGAAGAGGGATGAGGAGCAGTGCTGGGGTTTCTAGTGGGACAAAAAGAGCCCGAGTTTTGTAAATCGTGTTTGAGGGTGTGAATTAGCCATATTTTCTATCTCCAAGTGAAAGAGGTATTACTGCCTTGATTTTTTCTATAGGGCCAACCATGTCTGGTGCCGAGAAATTGTTATATTCAGATTATGTATAATAATAAAACCCTCCACAGCTGGTTGCATCAGTTTTCCTGCATTGGGTTTTTCCGGGACATTTTTGCGAAAAATATATGTGTCAATTTGTCATATGTGCGTTATATTCAGTAAATGATATGTACGTGTAGGCTGCTATTTTTGTTTACTTCACTGTTTTTATGAATGTTCAGATTAATAACTCGTATGATTAATCAAGTAGGAGAAATAAATAAATAGTTAGCAATAGGGTTTCTTAGATTAAGGAATTATCACATGGTATCAAAACATTGCAGATCAAGATGAATCTCCAGCAAAATTCCTGAATAATATTTTGTTGCAGAGTGGCAGTTGAAGCAACAGAGATCCGGAAAGGGCAGCACAGCACCAAGAGGAATCAGTCCCAACATACGCCATGCAGGGGCTAATGCAGTCCTAGCTGACTGACACAGAGGTAGCGCAGAGCCTTCTAAAGTGACGTAGGAGTAGCCTACGCTGAGCCAGTCTGCTCATGCAGAGGCCAACCAGAGGGACGTAGTTCAGTTTCAATTTGTTGTGTAGATTTGTCATAGTCCAGAAACAAAACTTCAGATCTTTAGAAGTTGCTAGTGTGGTGGAGGTTCTGCCGGTGCAGAATTGTGCCTAGCTGAGTTGACAAAGAGCTGGAGGAGAACAACCGCTCAACATATTTTTTCCAAATAAATATGAGTATCGATCAGGAGGGTGATTGAAGAGGGATGATTTAGAGGATTTGGCAGATTTCCAAGGAGGGAAACCAATTCTTAGAGGTAGAAGTTACTATAGAGGGTGCCTTTCCACCAAGGACCCTAGATCCAAGCTTCTGTTGAAGAGTAGAAACAATGGTAGAGAGAGGAGTATCTATTTTGACAGATTGTTTCTGAGCTAGATGGCGCCATATAGACTACGTGATCAGGATAGGTTTGACAACTTGTCTAACTTTTCTATCTAGAAGGCCAGAATCTTGATGGTCCTCGAGGCATATGCATTATGAGATCATACAGAAAGTGTCTTGGCTACACCAACCGATGTTTCTCTTCTCGCGAAGCATAATGAGGCTGAGGCACATGCTAAGTGCTTCATCATGGATGAGGTCAAGGATCATGTGGTCCCACACATAGCCGAGAAGAGGACGACTAATGCTATGTGGACATCGTTAACCACTATGTATCAAGAGAAATATCTCCTAAATAAAATGTTTATGGAGAACCAGATGAGGTTATTTGTGATGAATAAGGGAGAGGAAAATGATCCTTTCCTCTTCAGGTTGCAGTCGATTAATTGCCATGGGGGTCAAGGTGGAGGATGATGTCATGGTGAGTATTTCTCTAAATGCAGTCACAGATGAGTGGGATACATTTTTCCAAATAATTTTGGGTAGACAGGACCTCCCAAGATGGAACGATATGTGGGCTATCCTCCAACAAGAGGAAATTCGTCGGATGACCAAGAGACAAGCCAACACCAGATCAAGAAAATTGAAGAAGGAGGAAGAGGAAGATGCAACCCTTGCATCCAAGAAGCATAAAGGGAAAAAAATAAGGATCTATCAAAGATCCAAAGCTTCAAGTGTGGTGAACTTGGACACTTCTCCACCACTTGTCCTCTAAGGAAGAAGGGAAAGGAAGTTGAATCCAAGGTTGCAACAGCTAAAGAAGATGATGGGATTTGATGATGATGTGCCCATGAGCGCTCATGTACCTCAAGATAAGAGGTGGGGCGATATTGATCTGTAGAGAAACTACAGATGGGAGGCAGGATCCTTGAGTAGCCCAAATATTGGATCACATACGTGCTATGGGAGCCTTAAGACAGTAGCAGGGATGACTAGAGCAGTGGGTGCAGAGGATCACAGTGAAGCATAAGGCAAAGTTGGGACACTGTAAAGGGAGCAACATGGTGCAAAGGAAATAACAATGCAGAAGCAGCAGCGCAGAGGGGCTGATGGGACTTCCGCAATGCAGGGGAGGCAGTGCTTATGCATTGCAACACTGTAGCAACGCGGTGGCTTCGGGAGGACATCATAGAGAAGTAGCCAAGGGAGCTTCAGTGATGAGATGCAACCCGAATGACTTGTCTATTAGTGTTTGGGTAGGGGTCCTTTAGTTTCTTACTTCTCAACAACTGATTTGCAGTGCAGCAGTTGGTAACACGATGCAACAATTTGAGAGGGAGCCGCAGTATAGATGTGGCAGTGATTGTGGTAGAGTCATGGGCAACAATATAGAGATTAGCATCAATGCAGTGATGGAGGGCAGCATGCCAAGCATCAGCGCGGGGAATGATGCCAAAGATCAGGGCAATGCTTCAGTGTGGAAGTATTGCTAAAGCACACTCCTCGCTAAGAGGGAATGTTGAGATTTTGGGGTAGCATCATATGTGCTCTAGCTACAAAATTTTATGGAGGAGCTGGAGTACATGAGATATCCAAGACCCAAAAAGTGTTTGGAGAAATTCCATCTGGTTTGATAGTTATTCAAATAATTAATCTTTTTAATTAAGGACCCTAAGTCTAACTTAGGAAAATTAAAAGATTAGAGTGAATTAAATTAAACATGTGATGAGAATGTTCCAAGTGATGTGGATTAAGTAAATTATAATCTTAGTCATTGATTAGAGATTAGATCACAGTCGTTGGTTTTCCAATGAGAAAAGTATAAGAGAAGGGATTGGGGTTAGTTGGAGAAAACACATTGGTAGGGCACTGAAGCTAAGCTAAAATTCTAGGGTGTGGTTTGATAAAAAATTCAGAGTTAGTTTTCAGTGCAATGAGGGGTAGTATTGGCGAGGGATTCTGATCCAAGGCCAAAAATACAACATTGGTAGAGAGGCAGCATATCCAGCAGTGTAGAGGCAAGCCAGTGTTACACAGCTCAGCCAGAGCCCAGTCAAGGGCAACGTAGAGGCATCAAGAGCCCTTCAGGGTTGATGAAAACCCAGTTAGGGCAGCGCAGGGGAAACGTAAGCCCAGATAGGGTTACGCAAGCCCTTCCAGAGCAGTGTATAGGCTGACATAGGCCAATAAGGCTGACATAGAGGGCTGAGGAGAAGCGCTTGGGTTTCTGGTGGGCCAAAAAGGGCTCGAGTTCTGTAAATATCGTTTGAGGGTGTGAATCAACCATATTTTCGATCTTCGAGTGAAAGAGGTATTACTACCATGATTTTTTCTGATGGGCCAACCATGTTTGGTGCCCAAAAATTTTTGTATTTAGATTCTGCATAATAATAAAACCCTCTAGAGCCAGCTGCACTGGTTTTCCCGCATTGGGTTTTTCCGGGGACATTTTTCCGAAAAATCTGTGTCACTTTTTCATATGTGCGTTATATTGAGTAAATGGTCTGTATGTGTAGGCTACTATTTGTGTTTACTTTTCTGTTTTTCTGAATATTCAGATTAACAAATTGTATGATTAATCAAGCAGGAGATCTAAATCAATAGTTAGCAGTAGGGTTTCTTAGATTAAGAAATTTTCACAAAAATTTAGAGACAAAGGGGTCTCTGAATCCATCTACAATGTTAAAATTTTTAATACCATTTTGCCTCTAAAGTTTAATAGTAGAGGGTTTCTTCTACTGTCACCTTAGCAATAAATCCTCTCACTTTGGATTACTTATCAAATCTTTGGGATATCCCAAAGCGCAAATTCATGGGGTCTTTTGTGCGACTAGATCACTAGCACTGAAAACCATTTCCCCCCTCATATACATTATGATACATATAAAATGTACCCTCAAACTTGGTTAAATGTGCTCTTTATACACTTGTAATAATCATATCCTAATTTATTCAGTATATATATAAACACACATGATTCTCCTTAACGACTAATATTACCACCACCACATTTTCACCCTAATTTAGTTTTTAAAAATTAAATATATAAGTATACATAAAATTAGAAAATATGTGTATTAATGCGTAATAAAGACTTGAACATAGGGAAGTGGTTTGTTTTCTCAATTAAAATTTATTAATCTGGAAGAATATAATAAAATAAAATTAAACTAATCAAATAATTCCATCTAGTTATATGAAATTAACAATTTACAAGGTGCTAGGGATATAAATCTTCCACCATGCATGCTAGTATCTTAAGGTCCACTGTTCATGTTACACTCTCACTTGTGATATTTTCCTCCTCTTGTAATTTTCTAAGAATTGATTTCCATATAGGCTATATCAACATCTATTAGTCTTTTGTTTTTCTATCATTCTAGTTTACATATATTTTTTTGACTATTTGCTTAAATTTTCCTAACAACATAGAAAATAAAAAGAATTATAAAAGTCAATAAAAAACACAAAAATATAGAAAAAGAGAAAATAACTAACAAAAATGAACAAAATATAGAAAAAAAGAAAATAACTAACAAAAATGAATAAAAAATAGAAAGACTATTTAAAAAAATATAATGTGCGTGATCTCTTCCTCATAACAACCTATGCCACCCTTTTCAAAGCAAAGGACTAGAAAAATTAATAAAGAAAAGAGAATAAATAAAAAGAAAGATTGTTTAGAAGTCATGTAATGTGTGAAATCTTCCTTATTATAAGCTATAACATTCTCTTCATTACCCATTTGTCACCCAATTAAGAGTTCAAAGAGCCCTCTTTGTTTCCCTCTTCATTTTTTTTAAAGTGATCTCGATTTTATTTTTTTCTTTTATATTTCCCTCTACGCATTTATTAATTTGGTGGGAGTTTAACATTATTAACTTGGTGGGATTTTAAAATTTCTTGGTTTCAAAGTTTGTTTCGACTATGTCCTGCCAAACCGTAAGGTAATAATCCCATCAGACTCTGTCCTTCCCGATCGTAAGATATTCATCTAAAATGTTGAATCCAAAACACTGGATGCATTTTCTAGATTTTGATTAATCCCAAACGCTGAATGAATTTGCTATATTTTGATTAGGGTATTTTATTTTGAATGTGGTGTGCCCTAATAAATTTTGCGTGAGGTTCCCACAGGATAACCATGTGCATGTTTTTTCATTTTGGTAAAGCAAGGTTGTGAAGTGGAACAATATGGAAAACTGGGGGCGTTGAAGAGTGAAATGGGTCTAGATATGGCATAGACGGAACCTCAATTCACTCAATCTATTCAGTTTTAGATAGTGAATGTTGGAAGAGAGTAGGTGATGTTGCAGGAAACAATTCGCACTCACAAAGCCCATTACCTTTCGACTGTTGATGGAGTAGTGAGTCATTATCCAATGAGCCATCATTCAATGAGCAACACCTCTAGTACAAGCCCTAATTCTACTTCTTCTCTTCTTCCAATATCCTCCCCTTTGTCCTCATCGCTAAGAAGGTTTCAAGGAAGGATACATTGTCATATGTTAGTATACTGTAATGGAGGAATAAGTTTGTGGATGCACTTGGTATCTATGAATTTGTTCTGGAAACAAATCCTATCACCATCGAGGCTCACATTGGAAATGAAATTTGTATCCAAATACAAGGTCTCATTCTGAAGAAATTTGAATGTTTTGTAGAATCTATTTCACTTGATCCCCATAATGCTTGTGCTCTCATGCACTGTGGAGCTTTGTACAAAGATGAAGGGAACTTGCTAGATTCAATAGAGGTTTATTTCTCACATCTGAAACTGTTTGTGATTTTTTTTCTTTTCTATACTTATTTTTTGTGTTACTTGTTTGTTCGAGATTATTTATAGTAGTAGGTTTTTTATATTGTATTTTGAAACTGAATGCATTTGAATATTAATAGGATAACAAAAGTATATCTACAGTAACTATGGCATCAATATAGAAATGTGAAAATTACATGATCTCAGTTTTGAAAAAAAAAAAAACTATGTCAGTGCTTATACATCTTATTGACACAATTTTTGGGATGGCACCGTTAGACCTGTGAAGTTTCACAAAGTCAACTTTTCAAAAAATTATTATTAATGTACCAAGACATTTTAAAGAATCCCTACCTTCTATCATATCAACCAATGTTGATTCCATGGCATGGACATCTACTAATGCACGGAGTCACACTTCTACAAATGTATGATACAAAGAAACCTGGAAGATAACTGATAAAATTTTGAACTTGTTGCCCTTTTATGAAATAGGCACTCTTGAGTCTCTGGAATGGCATCCTGAAAACATTACGAGTCTCGGTTATCAACTTATTTTAGACAAAGATATTTCTTTTAAAGTATCGATATGTTTTAGAAGTACCCAAATGAATGAATTTGTTTCAGGGATAAAAATATACCCTCTTTAACGAATAGATCACATTGGATTCATTTCTTGACAAATTATAATATTTGTTTATTTATTTAATATGCCATTCACTGTATATTTAATTACACAAAACTCTGATATGATATTATGAACAATCTGAAAATAAAATTTATTTTCATATAAACACATAATTTCTCTACCAAATAAAAATGGAGTAGAATATAAATAATTTCACAAAATTATAGAATAAAACACACAATTTTTCTGGGGAACCTAACAAGGAAACCCTCACTTGCTTCATAATTTTATGAAGGAAAATTGAGCAACATATCTGATACACATACAAGCTAGTTCTAATATGAAAATACAAGAATTTTCCTACCTCTCCTAGGGCTAAAACTTATGCCTGGTAGCTAACCTGCTTCCTTCTCCTATATGCACTAGAGGTTCTAATTTTCCAACACAAAACATTAGGAAATAATATCCTATTTCCTATCGTTGGCTAAGCTCCCATTAAATATGGGTTTCCCTTATTTCTATGTGCACTCCAAAGAGAAAATTTCCTTCCTCAATAGTTCGCATAAGGAACACTTGGCTTGTTCCTCCACAATATCTCTTGCTCACAAACTCGTGCTCAAGAATTGATTGATTAATTGTGTGCCTTTGATCTCCTTATAAGCTTTTCGAACAGGCTATTTTTAGTGAATTTTATAAATTAGGAGTTGAATTGGAGCTTTTCTAGATAAAAAATGTCAACACTCTTAATTAACTGGATCCTCCTAAAATTTAGGAGGCTAACTCCACTTATTCCCTTAGTTCTGAATTTAACTCACAATAGAGGATAGATAACTGATCCTCCATAAACTCACATTATTCAAACTACTTCTTGAACTCATAATCATCACTAGAACTCATATATATCTAAGAATATCTCCAAATTGATTCCTTGAATCAAGGCAAAGATCAAGGAATATATTCCTTCGCTACTTTTCAACACTCCCTCTTAGTGAGGAAGGGATTTTTTACAACTACCAACTTATCTCTGTGATGAACAAAACTACCTCTTGCCAATGCCTTGGCCAAGATGTCTTTCATCTGCTCCCCTATTAGAATGTACTATAACTTGAATATCCCCTTCTGCACACAATCTCTAAGATGGTGATATGAGATCTTGATATTCTTTGAGAAATCACAAAACATTGGATTCTCAGAGAATTTAATGCAACTATAATTATCAGAATGTATCATGGTAGGCTCCATCCTCTATCTGAAAGTCCCATAAGTAACTTCTTCATCCAAATAGTGTTGCAAGCTGCCTCACTAGCAACCATGTACTCGTCCTCTTTTGAACTGAGTGCAACTAATATTTTCTTCTTGCTGTACCAGGAGACTATAATTGACCCAATGGTGAAGATTCCACCTGAAGTACTCTTCTTATCTATAGAGCTCCTTGCCCAATCTACATCAGTGAAGCCCTCAAGCCTCGCTCAATCAACC